>JAEIJG010001134.1:0-13706 GCA_037289395.1 Beauveria scarabaeidicola
TAGGTTATTCTTCCCTTCTAGGGTTATATCCTAGTAGTATTAGCTATTAATAATAATTTCCTTTATTAGTTTATTAATAAGGAGTATTAACCTTAATAAGGTTATCTTCGCCTCTATTATTATCTTCCTCTTTATCTTAAGAGTTATTTAGTAGGTATAATATATTTAAAAGACTTAATTTCTCTAATACTTTATTACTAATAGTAATTCTTTATTCTTCTAGAGTCTTTTATATTATCCTAAGTCTTAAGGTAATATCCTTCTTAATAGTTATTATAAATTAGTAAGATAATCTTAATAATCTTAAGGATCTTAAAGACATTTAGCTTAACCCTTATATAAGTAACTTACTATACTATTTATAATTATTATCCTTCTTATCCTATTAGGGGAGTCTATCTTATTTAGTAACTTTAAATAGAGTATTTATAATCTTAATGCCTAATCTTTTATAAATATAGACTCCTTTTACTTATAATATATTTCTAATTACTATTTAGATCTCTTTATCTATATTATTAAAGATTTCCTTTAGCTAGTCTAAATAGGTTAATTAAAAGTATTTATATATAGTTACTAGCGTATTTATTACTAGGTTATTCTTATAATAGTTAATTAAATATACCCCTATACTATTAATTTCTCTTAAGCGTTATTCTAGGTTATTATAGGTATCTAATATTTTTAAAGGGTATAGGGCTTTATCTATTATATACTAGAATTAGTATACTATAGTATTAGTTACTAATTACTAAGGGCTCTTAGCTCTAGCTTTACCTTTTAGGATAGGGGTTTCTAATAGTTTATCTATTATTACCTTTATTCTTAGTTAAGAGGCTAATAGAATTAGTATTAGAACTTATTATCTTTATCTAGTTAGCTTTTATAGTTATATATTATTATCTTAATATATATTCTATCCTCTTAATTCGTAGGGCGCTAATTTATTAAGAGGTACTATATAATAGCGTTATAATCGTATTAGATAATAAGGAGAGAAGGTATTAGGCTTCCCTTTCTAATTTATATAGCACTAATTTATTAAAAAGGGGTACTATTTAATCTCTTTAGTTAGCATAAGCTAAGGACTAGTTACCTCTTATATGTCTCTTCTAGAGCCTTATTAGTCTGTGGTTAGTCCCTAAGGATAACTACTAATTAGTGTTAGAATAGGGTGGGTTAGTTTTAGTGGTCTTAATTAAGTAATATAAAAAAGGGTTCTATTTATATATAATTAAGGCTATCTATAGTTAAGTTACTATAGCCTCTATAGCTCGCAGGTAAAGTGGGGCGAATTAGCTCTTCTGAAGTGTAACCGGCTATTGCCTAAGGCACCTGTGTAATTGGCCGCTTAAGCTAGTGCCTTAAGCGATAGTATTATAATATATATAATTTAATATTATATTTATATTTTACTACTAGTATTTTAGAAAAAGCTTTTACTCTTTTAGTTATAAGATATTATATTTAAATTAGTATAGGTAATTACTTTTATTTTAGATAATAAGGATATTATATTTATATTTAAATAAGATTAGAATTATATAGGATTTAGATTTATATATAAAATCGTTTTTATTTTAAGTAATAAGGATATTATTATCTTTTTTTTATTATATAGTACTTATTATATCTAAATTAGTATAGGCGCTCTATAAAATAACTAAGCACCTATACCTATAGCCTATATAAAATAGGTATATATTTTATAGCTAGTTTAAGAGAATTAACTATTATTATACTACTTCTATCTATATATTATATAGTAATAATAAAGGAGTATTTAAGTAATCCTATTAACTACTTATACTAATCTTAAATAGAGGCTTATTAATACTAATAAGCTACTAGTCACTTTCATACTATATATAATAAGTACTAGATAACTAGATCTCTAGTCTAATACTCCTCTTAGAGGATATTAATATAATTAAAAGTATAAAGAGTTATAAAAATAATAATACTAGGTTAAGTATAAGTAGTAGTATAATACTCTCTAATCTTCTTAATATAATTAATAAAGTAGGTTCTATAAAGGGAAGAGCTTTAATTATAATAACTAACTATATTAATCGCCTTAATCTAGTTATAATTTAACTAAGATATATAGATAAGAAGGTTAAGTTTAGGTTAATAAGTTAAGAGATATTACTAGAGCTATTCTAATATATCTATCTACCTATATCTAATAAGACTAAAAGAGTAGGAGATAAGAATAAAAGAGTTATTACTAACTATAACACTTAGGATACTTAGAAGTATATCTAGGTACTAGTAGTTATATTTACTAATTATATACTTATAATAAAATATAGCCTAGCTTAGATCTTATTATTTCTAATTATATATAGGTATTTACCTTAAGACGTAGTAGAAAATACTATCTCCTAGGTTAAAAAAGAGGGGGGAGATTATATTCCTTTAAGGCGCTATACTTCTATAATAAATATAATAGAAGAAGACCTAGACGTAGATAGTTTTAGTATAACACTCAGTATAGAGTTTATAGAGAATAGCTAGTTATATACTTTAATAATATAGATAGTTAGACTAGCTCTAATATAGGCTTATTAACTAGTAGCTAGATAGGTTCTTCTTTCCTAGTATATTAATATAATACTATATTTTAGTAGATATAGTATATTAAGATAAATTAGTTTACTTATACTAGAAAGTAACTATAGAGTAATACTATTAAGTTTAAGATTTATAATAGATATAAATACTACCTTAATATACTTATAAGGCGACTATAGCATACCACTTTAATAGTAACGCTAATCTAAGGGTGCTACTTAATTAATAATACTTCCGTAAATATAAGCTAAGTGGGCAGCTTCCTAGGAGACAGCTAAACACGGAAGAGAGCTTGCTTTTTAGACTCGGGCCTAAACCTGGGAAAGTGGCACTCGATAGCTCTATAATCACGCAGATGCGTACTAGCAAGATAGGCCTAGGCGTGTACCTTAATAAAGCGGATATAGTTAGGATAATCTACTATTCTCGCTTAACCTTTAGTTCTAATATAATACTAGAAAATATTTTAACTAAAAACTATAGTATAATCTATGCCTATTAGTTTAAGTTTATAATTAATATAGATGTAGATAGGAGTATGGGTTATCCCCCTTATTATAACTCTCTTACTCTATTATCTTCTAGATAAGATATCTACCTATTACTAGACTAGCTACTATTATCTTTATAAAGCTAGCTACTATTATTAATTCTAAAGGCTACTAACTTAGATAGAATAATAGAAAATATAGCTAGGTAAAAACGTATATATTAAGATTAAATGTATTCTCTATAGCTTATTAATAGTAGCGTAGGTAGTAAAAACTTAATTAAAAAGTATAAATCTATACCTAATTATAGTATATAGTAGTTTATATACTAATTTATAAGGCGGCTAGGATAGTCTTTAAATAAATAAATAAATAAATAAGACTTAGATAAGTACTAGTAATCTACCTATAGCCTACTATAGGTACTAGTAATAAATTTTAACGCCTAGCTTACTATACTAGTAACTAATAGGTAGACTTAAGATAAGTACTAGTAACCTACCTATAGCCTACTATAGGTACTAGTAACTAAATTTAACGCCTAGCTCTCTATACTAGTAACTAGCTATAATAAGTTACTAGCGCCCGCTATATCCTAGTAGCTTATTAGTATAAGTTACTAGCGCCTAGCTAGTACTAGTAGCCTATACTTAAATACTACTAGCGCCTACTAGGTACTAGTATTTTAGTAATTAGGGTACTAATAATAAGCTTATTAATACGCTAGTAACCACCCGCCTATACCTTACTAAGTACTAGTAGTAGCTACTATAATATTTACTACTTATACTTACTAGTAACCTAGTTACTAAAGCGGAGTCTTTTTTCTAAATATCTACTATATACTAGTAGTAATCTTATAGTCTATATATAGCTAAGCGCTAAGGGAGGAAGATAAGTATAATCCTATAATAAGTTATAAACTAGAGTAAGTAAGGTGAGGATACCCCTAAGGTAGAATTAGTCTCCGTAAGGGTTAGGCTAGGGATATTTAAGGGGTCACTAGCTATAAGGGAGTCTAAGGTATAGGGTAAGTTAATCTACCTTACCCTAGGTGGAGTTTTTTAGATTATAAGCTACTATATAGCTATAAGTTATATACTCTTATAATATTATAGGCTTAGTCTTTATATACTTTTTAAAATAGAAAACTTAATTATTAATTAAAAGAACATTTAGTATTATTTAGTAAATTATAAAAGCTTTAAAACTTAGTATTAGAACTCTTTTATATATAAAATATCCTAGCCTTTCCTAATCTTAACTACTATTTCTATTATTCCTAAGATATAAATGTATATATATAAGAGATTTTTTAGAATAATCTTATATAATTTATTAGTAAAATTCTATAGAGGATACACTTTAAAAGGGTTTTTATAATACCCCTTGCTATAAAATATATTAGCTTAAATATATTAGTATAGTAAGTATATAATACTTATATAAAATCCTTAGTAATATTAGAGAAAGTAAGTAATAAGAGACTTAATAGACTAGTAAGTTCCTTCTAATAGTGACTAATCTTTAACTTATAGGATAAAGTGTCTTTACTATTTTTCTTACTTTTATAATCTTAAATAGTAAGGTATTAGTTAAAAGTAATAGTAGTTATAGATTTTCTTTTATATTCTTACTTATTATCTTTCTAAAGCTAAATTTAGGTTTCTAAAGCGTTTAGGAAGTTAACTAACTATTATGATAGATAGGGAGAACCACTAGAAAACCTATAGCAATAGGGTACCACATATAAGAGCTTCTATAGTCTATAATATAATAAAAGATTATTATCCTTCTAAGGGTTAGTATATATATATAAAATAATTAAAGTAGGTCTAATTAGGAGTATTAAATTATTAGAAATATAAAAATTATAAAGGAGAAAGATATAATTATATCTAGCTTAAATATAGAAAAGTCACTATAAGAAGTAATATATAGTTAATAATTAAAAGAATACCTAAATAAGGTTCTAATTATAAGGTTAATATTAGAAATAAAATATAAAAAAAGTAAAAAAGTTATTTTTTATTATTTTTAAGAGAGATATACTCTTTTATTAATAATACCTATTATATAATATACTATAGGGACTATTTTAGACCTAATATAACCCTCTTTATATAGTAATAAAAAATAAATAGTTATATAATAATAATATAATTAAGATAAAGAAAAAGGAAAAATAAAATAAAAAGAAAGAAGGCTATAATAAGAAGAAGAACCTAGACCTATATAGTAAAACTTAGATAATATAAATAAACTATACTATACCTTAGAATAAAATAAGTAGCCCTTAACTCTAATAAAAAATAAAACTACCTTCTAAATCTCTTTTTATTATAAACACTAAAAAAAAATATATTACTACTCTAGACTTATTCCTTCTTAGGCTTAGTACTATTAGCCTTTTCCTCCTCCTAAGTAGCCTTCTTTACCTCCTCTTTAGCCACTTTTATCTTTTCTTCTTTAGTAGCCTTCTTTAATCTTACTACTCTTCTTATAGCCTTTTTACTAGTAAACTCCTTTACCTTCTTAAGATCCTCCTCTTTAATCCTAATATAAGTATTAATTTATTCTTACTTATTAGTAATAAGCTATAAGCTAGTTATATAATATTCTTTAATAGTATTATAAACTCTTTATTAGGTATTAGCTTTAATTAATTTATTTAAGATAAAAGTAATAATTATCTTAATAAGAGTCTTAAGATAAGTAATAAAAGGAAAAGTAATATTAAAGATTATACTAACTATTAGCTATAAAATACTTACTTTAGTAGTATTATTTTTACTTATATCTATATAAGCCTTATTAAGAATAGTAGTCTTTTTATCTCCTAAGTATTTAATAGGGACTAGGTAATAAATTACTAAAGTATATAGACTTTAGGGAGGAATATCTTTAGGCTTATTAGTAGATTCTTAGGCTAGTAAAATATTATTTCTATTCCCCTTAATCTATTACTTAATATTCTTATATACTTCTTTTAAACTTAGACTTTATTAGTCTTTCTTAATAATATTATTAAAACTATTATTATTATTATTATTAAATTACTCTAATTAGATTATATATATCTATCTAGTCCTTCTATCTTTATAAGTAAGGGAAAAACTAAAGTCCTTAGTAAAAAACCCTTACTTTTTTCTCTAACTCTAGTTATATATTAGTTCCTAGTAAGGGCTAGTAAGGCCCCTTTTCTTAATTATTTTCTAAGCCCTTTTATAAGCCCTTCCTTACTTCTACCCCTACTCTATACTAGTCCTATCCTTATTTCCCCCTAGCTTTATCCTAAGCCTAATAGTTATATATATTAGCCTATACTAGTTATATATTTATTCTATAATCTTCTTACTCTTAATTAGGTAGTCTAGTATATAAAGTATATCTTATTACTCCTAGAGTAAGGCTATACTAAAGATATATTCCTAACTTATTAGCTTATAATAAAGAAGTATATAATAAATATCCTCTAGCTTACTCTTATACTAGTATATTCTTATATTATATCTAAGTACCTAGTGCTTATAAAAGAAGATATTAAGGCTAATCTTCTCTATTTATAGCTATAATATAATTAAGCTTATATACTATAATATATAAAAGAGTAATACTACCTTAGCTTTATACTTAGCTTATAGGGGTTTATATATTAGGTATAGGGTAAGTTATCTTACCTATCTCTAGCTCTTTATCTCCTTATACTCTTATTTTACTCTCTAGACCTTATTAGCCTAAGCTTTAAGTATATATTAGTCTCCTTCTAAAGCCCCCCTATTTATCTTTAATAAGTCTTAGTATAAGCTTTTTATTAGTAATAAGATTTATTTATTTTAGTACTAGTAATAAAGGAGGGGGATTATTAATAATACCTATATAGTAGTATATTAGAGCTAGGCTATAGCCCTTATAGCTTCTTATTAGTTAAGTATTTTACTCTTTTATATTATTAGGTAGATATCTATTAAGAGGACTCTAAGCTTAGTCTTTATATAATAAGTAAGGGTAGCTCTAAAAGTACCCCTAGCTACTTATAGATATCTTACTTATAATTCCCTTAAGGGTCTTATTAGGCTTTTTATAAGACTAGTTATAATATTATATTATATTATTATTCTAAATAATATAATTAGGTAAATTTCTTATAAGTAGATATCCCTTACTTCCTTAACCCTTAAGTCTTATAACTTTCTAACTATAAGTTATAAAGTATAAAGCACTAAGTATACCTTCCCTAATATAGCCTTAACTTATTTCTACTACCCTAACCCTACTAATAAGGTTACCTTAAAGAGGTAAGTATCTTTAGATAACTCTACCTCTTTACCTCTAAGTATAAAGGGGCCTAGATCTAGGGCGTATTTATATTAAAAGTATAATAACTTAAACTTTAGGATTAAAAAGCTAAGATAATAATCTCTTACTTATTTCTTATAAATTATCTAGGTATTCTCTAACTAGCTTTTAGTTTTATTATAGTCTTTATCTATATATAGTAGGTTTATATTATTTATAAAACTAACTATATATAAGCCTAAGGCTAAGTTAAGGGCTTTATAGAGTAAAGTTATAAAGAAAATAAAAAGAATAGGGGATAATAGTAAGCTTTAAAGAACTCTTTATTAGATTACTCTTTCTCTTATAAGACTACTATTAATATAGAGCTAATTTATCTTATTATTAAGGAAGGACTAGAGGAGGTTAAGAATCTACTCTAAGTAGCTAAGATAGTAAAGCTCTTAAATAAGTAGCCTATAGTTAATATTATTAAAAACACTAGCTATATTTAGTTATAAGAGTAATATTACTCTACTATAAGCTTATACTATATAGATAAACTTAATTACTACTACTATTATTATTTCTATTAACCTTTATCTCTAATTTCTTATTTATCCTTCTAATAGAAGTTAATATATTTCTACTATAGTTATAATATAAGTAATAAGAATCTTCTTAAAAAGCTTATTAGTTATATTAAGTAGAGTTATTAAGCGCTATCTTCTTATTATCTAGAGGTTATTTAGGGTCTTCCCTAGTTTCTAGAGGACTATAGTAGTACCTAACTAATATTATATTAGGAAATACCTTATCTATAGAGATATATTAAAGATCTTTACTAGCGTTTTATAGAGTAAGGAGCCTAGGGCTTTTAGGAGTCTATATAAGACCCTGTCTAAGCCTAGGGCGTTTTATACTATATAGCCTCCTAGTATATCTTTTACTTTACCTATAGTAATAGTTATAAGGATATTAGTTATATCTTATATATAGGTAAAAGTGTTTTATTCCCTATCTAAGGTCTTAAGCTTAATAGCTACTAGCGCTAGAAAGAACTTTTAAGCTAGTACCTTTACTTTTTCTTCTCTTAACTATACTAAAGAGTCTTAGCCTAGCTAGGCTAGCTCTAAGATTATATTAACTATATAGCCTATAGTAAATCTTTTTACCTATTTATACTACTTTTATAATACTAGAGTATCTCCTAGTAAGTTAAGATATATTCTCTAGGCGGCCTTCTACACTTTAGCTAAGGCCTAGGCTTAGGTCTTTCTTATACTATAGGTAGCTTCTTAGTTAACTTTATTTCCTAACCTCTAAGCCCTTCTCTATAATCTCTTTATTATAATAACTACTTAGCTAGTCACCTAGTTCTACTACTTTAGCTTTTAGACCTAGGTAAGGCCTATCTTAGAAATAGCTTTTCTTATAATATCCTCTATTACTACTATAAGCTTTTTATAAGTTACCTCTACCTCTATTAGGGTTATTATTAAGGTCTTAGTTATAGTTAAGAGCTAAGCTAATACCTTTACTAATATAAAGGTAATATTAATTATCCTTTATTTTTTTATTAGCCTCTTCTTTTTTATTTAATAGGCTTAAAGTTCTAATAGTTATAAGATATAATCTAATCTAGCTAGGTTCTAGTCTAGGGTTATATACCTACCTTATAAGACTAGTAAGGCCTAAAGTAAGTCTAGGGTATTTATATAATAGTTATAGTAGAACTATATTACTATCCCTAGGGGTATAACTAGTATAGTCTTAATACTAGTAAGGGTCTTAATTATATTATCTATAAATATAGATTTCTTACTATAAAGATCTTAGGAAGGGTAGTAGAGGTTAAAGTCTCTAACTATTACTTAAAGGGCCTCTTCTACCTAGATATTATAGAGGAGCCTATATAGGTTAGTACTAGGTTTAGTATAGAGGTTTATAAGGATAAAAAGGTCTATAGAGAAATTAATATAGTATATATCTTTTTTAATTATAATTTCTTATAATAACTTCTTAATCTTTTTATATATATATATAACTACTCTTCCCCCCCCTTATAAGCGCTAATAAGGTATTAAAGTAGGGGTAGGCGGGGGGCTACTTAGTAATACTTCCTAGATTATAATAATATTATAGTTATCCTCCTAATAAAAGGCTAGCTAGATATTATTACTATCTTTATAAATATTCTATAATAGAATCCTTATTTAGTTATCTAAGCTAGGCTAGGTTAGTTATAACTATATCCTAGACTAGCTCTATAGCTATTAGTAATAGTAGTAAGGGTAGGAGTAAGTTCCCCTAGGCGTGATTATATCCCCTAAGTACTAGGGCTAATAATAGTACTTACCTAGCCTTATCTTCTCCTAAAGTAAGCGTAGTACTCTTATACTATAGAATAGTTAGTAATACTAGGCCTATAGACCTTATCTTAGGGTTTATAAAGTTAAACTTTAATATATTAGTTTATATAAAGAAGGGCCTTTAAACTAAGGCTAATAAAGAAGGTCTTAGAGGGCGCTCTCTTAGGCACTATATACTCCTAGCTCTCTTTAAGGGTAATAACACTCTTAGAGATCTTAGGGGTCTCTCTTTATTTAGGCTTAGGCGGTAGCTCTTAAATTATATTAGCCTAAAGTAATATACCTCCTAAACTTAGCCCTAGTACTATTATATTATAGGGTAGTTTTAAGATTATACTAGGTAATTATCTTTATAGTTAAGGTATAATTCCTTCTTATTATCTTTTTTAACTAAGTATAGCTTAGTTTTAGTATAAGTCTAATAAGTATACTAGTTATATTATTCTTTATTTTAGTAGAATTTACTTATATAGTTATATTAGTAGTATTAAAAGTATTATAAGGGCTATATTATCTCTAAGAAGGACTTATATTAAAATACCTAAGAGTTAAAGAAAACTCTTTATTTATAAAGGTAATTTACTATTTCTATATTATAGGTTCTAATAAGTATTAAGGCTTTTATTCTAGACTTAAACTAAAGGTATTATACTTTTATTATAATAATATTTACCTTATTAAAGGCTAAGAGTATTATTATAAAGTTAAAGGTATCTTATAAAATCTTACTAAGTAAGACTACTTTTATTATTATAATATAAATTTATTAGGAGAGGGTTATTTTAGGCCTAAATATAACCTTTACCTAAAGCTTATCTTTAGTATATTCCTTTACTTCCTAATAGAAGGTTAGGGCTATATCCCCTAAGGGGAGGTAATATACTACTACTATAGTATCTACCTAGATTACCCTATTAACTACTATAATAACCTCCTATAAGGAGTAGTCCTTAACCTCCTAGGTATACCCTCTAATATTAATAATTAACTCCTATTTATACCTTATTAGAACTAGTTTTATCCTAAGGCTAACCTAGCCTTATATTACTATTACTTTAGTATAAAACTATACTTAGGCTAGTAGTTAAGGCTATCTAGTACTCTAGCTCTTCTTTAGTATCTAGGTAACTATTTTTTTAATAATAGCCTAGACTATTTTTTAGCTAATTAGGTTATTTATTCTTATTAAAGCTATCTTAGCCTTACCTTAGGCTTATATCTATTTATATTTAGACTATAGCTCTTTTATTTAGTTTTTATATTTATCTTTAATTAAGAAAAAGAGCTTATTAATAATTTCTCTCTTAGATCTTATCCTCTATCTAGTTATAGCCGTGTTAGGCTTACTATAGTGTAGTTCTATTATAAGGATATATCTAGGTATATCTCTAGTAGTAAATTAGCTATTATAACTACCCTTAGTAAAGTAGCTCTAAGCTAATATTATCTAGGGGTAGATTTAAGTACTTTTAATTATCTAATAAGTTATTTTCTAATTTTATTACTAGATTAGGCTTAATATAGTTATATACTATTTTCTACTTATAAAGATACTTATTTTATTATTAAAACTATTAATAGCTTATTTAATAATAATAATAAGTTCTATAAATATTTTTACCTTAGCTTTAGTTATTTTCTCTTTTATTTATCTTAGTATATTACTTTATTAATTAATCTTTTACTAAAAGGCTATAAAGTATCTTAAACTTTAAAAATAAAAAGAGCTAGTAACTAAAGAGGATTATTATATAGAAGTAAGTTATCTTTATATAAAGGATTTAGTACTTAGGACTCTTTTAAACTTTAGGCTAAGAGGACTAATATTAGGTGGGGAAGTAGTTAAAGTCTTATTAAAGGCTTTATTAGTTATTTATATAAGGTTTAATAATATAAAACTAGATTACTCTTTAGGAATTTTTAAAGGAGATAATATAAGATTCTTATTAAGTATAAGTCTTAACTAGAGAGTAATATTTTTAGGCTTTCCTTAAAGAGAGCTTCTAAATATAGAAATTCTTATATTAGGAGTAATAAAAGTTTATAAATAAAGCCTTCTAAAAGTAAGTATTTTCTTTCCCTTTTACTATTTAGGAGTATCTTATAAAAAGAGATTATTATCTTTATTAAGCCCTTTTTAACCTTCTTATAGCTTTTTTTAATTATCTTAAAACTCTTTATTTTCTTCTTTAAAGATATCTTCTAGCTTTTCTAGCTTCTCTTAAGGTTATTAAGGAGTAGATCTAAAAATAAATTTAGTTTTACTCTTTATTATTTAATTTTAAGATAATATTATACTTACTTTTAGAGAATATATAAATATAAAGTCTTCTAAAGGTTTATCTCTTAAAGTATTAGTAGAAATATTAAATTAGCTATAGGGTTTACTAGTTAAAAAGAGAAAATATTAATTCTTTAGTATAAGTTAATTAAACTTATAAAAGACTAAGCTACTAAGTATTATTTATAGTAAGTACTTAGTTAAGTTTAAACTAATAATAAAGTAAATATTAAACTTTAAAGGCTTTAATCTAAGATAAGTTTATTATATCTTAAGCTTATTTACTAGTATATTATATATAATCTCTTTTTAGAGATTAATATAAATAGTCTTTAAACTATAAAAAAAGCCTTAGTCTAGCTAAAGAAAATCTAAAAAGGCCTTTATTATTAAGAATAAAGCTTATTAATTATTAATAAAAAACACCTTTATATTACCTCTTATCTTCTTATTAGAATCTTCTTTAAGTAGCTAGTATAGAGAAATACTAGAGTAGCCTTATAATAGTAGTATAATATTAAAGACTACTAGGTAGCTATAAGACTAATTATCTTATTACTTTAAAATAAGAGGGTATATTAGTATAAAAGAAAATAAGAAATATATATTATTAAGCTATTACCTAAAAGTAAGTATAGTAGCTTTTACTCTTACTAGATAGCCTCCTAAGAATATATTAAGAAACTAGAGGATAATAGCCTTTCTATTAAATACTATTACTATTTAGTATTTTCTATTATAAAGACTTACTAAAGTAAAGAAATTAACTAAGAATACCTAGAATTAATATCTAAGTATTCCTTTTATCTTTATTATATTCTTATTTAAGAAATAAGAGAATAGGACTTTATATTATATAAATTCTTAACTAGGCTTAATACTATTATATACTTTATCTATCTTATAAATCTTTAGATAAAGGAAGTCTTAAATAATAAACTTATTATTAATAATAATAATAATATTACTAAGTCCTTAAATAGTAATCTTTAAAGTACTTAGTAGTCTAGTACTTTTTATTTAATTCTCTTTTATTAGAGTATTATAAAGTTAAAAACACCTAGAGATATACTATAGCTAGTTAGCTAGTAAAATATTAGGAAATTTTTTAAGAAGTTTAAATCTTTTCTAAATTTCTTACTTAAGGACTTCTTAATCTATCTTATTATTTAAGATAGGCTTAAACTCTAGCTAGTTATCTTATAAATAGAAAATAAGAGGTATATATAAGTAATTCTTAGATATAAAAGCCTTAATATATTACTTTTCCTTAGGGAAATAATAGCTTATATCTCCTTCTTTTCTTTTTATAGAGATTATAATAACTTAACTTATTTTTAATAAAAACTCTTTCTAAATACCTTTTTAATAAAATATCTCTTTAAATAATATATAAAGGAAAATAGTAATAGTATTATAAAGAATAATAAAATAGAGAAAATAATAAAAAAAATAAAATAAAAGACTAAGGTAATACTTATACTCTTTTAAGAATATAATAATAAAAGAACTAAAAGGAAACTTAATAGTATATAAAGGCCTTTTATAAGCCTTAGCTAGTAAAGATAATTATAATTAAGACCTTAAAGAAGATAATTAAGATAAAAAAGGGAAAAGAGAAGAAAAATATAAAGTAAGGAAAAATTATATATTAATATAAACACTATAATCACTAAATTAATAATAAATAACTACTTACTAGAATTA
>JAEIJG010001135.1:0-13705 GCA_037289395.1 Beauveria scarabaeidicola
TTAAGAAAATTATAAATATATTAGTTAGATTAAGGCTATAAAAAAAAAAAAATTTAAAGTAGGCTAGAAAATAAATATTTATACTTTTATAAGTTTATACCTATGAGTTCTACCCTAATATATATATATATAATAGAGTTACCTAGTAACTAGGCCTATATAACACGCCTTAGGCGTGATTATAATAACACGTACGTGATAGATGCATGCACAATTTAATTAGGACGAAGGCACCTATAGTCCGCCGTAATCAGGACCCAAATTTTCTCCGACAACCAAAAAAAAGTTGCCCGCCATTGTAGCGACTTCCATCACCAACCATTCAATCTTGCAAAAAATCGACAAAATGGTCAAGAGAAAGGTTGCCGCGCTCGAAAAGATCGATGCCGACTTGTTTGTTATGCCTTTGTTATTATTGCGTCAGTTCTATACTAATTCTCTCCAGTGCGAGTCTGCAATACAAGATCCGTCGCGATCCCAAGTACGTCCACCCAACCTTCCTCTTGGCGTCGGCGCTGGAGAAACCAAGAAAACAAACACTGACGCTTCCCTAGATCATACAAGGATGAATTTCTAAAACAGTGGGAGCAGTACGAGTCCCAGCGCGACATCTTCCTCACCTCCCCGACGACGGCCTCGGCCGACTCGATCGAATCCTTCCACAATATGGTCGACCTCATGGCGCACATTGCCGACTGCTACCCGGACGTCATGGGCCGCTTCCCCAGCGATCTTGAGGTCATCCTAACGCAGCACCACGCCATCCTTCACCCGGAGCTTCGTGAAAAAATTGTCGGTAGCTTGTTGATGCTCCGCCGCAAGGACGTCGTCGACTCGGCCACGGTCCTCCAGGCCCTATTCCCCATTCTGGTCTCCTCGCCGTCCAAGTCGCTCCGCGCACTCCTCTTCAGCAAGATCCTCAGCGATCTGCGCAACTCCAACACCAAGTCCATAAACCACCCGCTCAACCGCACCGTCCAGACCGTCCTCTACAACCTGGTCACGGCCGACCGCGCCTCCCCGCGCGCCATCTGGGCCATCAAAATCACCCGCGAAATGTGGAAGCGCCAGATCTGGACAGAGGCCAAGCCCGTCGACGTCATGAAGGAGGCGTCCCTCTCGGACAACGAAAAGGTCGTCGTCGGCGCCGTGCGCTTCTTCCTCGGCGGCGACAAGGAGCGCGAGGAGCTCGAGGACGAGAGCAGCGACGAGGAAGTTGACCTCGCCAAGGTCAAGCACCAGGTCACCATCAACAAAAAGACGAGAAAGCAGAAAAAGACATACTCCAAAGCCCTCGAAAAGGTCAAGCGCCAGGACCGCAAGAAGAACTCCCCTCACCCCCTCAACTTTTCCGCGCTGCATCTGCTGCACGACGCGCAGGGGTTTGCCGAGCAGCTCTTCTCCAAGCACCTCCAAAACACAAAGGCCAAACTGTCCCTCGACACCAAGCTCCTCGTGCTGCAGCTCGTGACGCGCCTCGTCGGCCTGCACAAGCTCACCGTCGTGCCGCTGTACTCGTGGTTCATCAAGTTCCTCACGCCGCGCCAGCAAAATGTCACGTCGTTTCTCGCCTCGCTCGCGCAGGGCACGCACAATCTCGTGCCGCCTGACGCTCTGGAGCCGCTGTTGCAGAAAATTGCCAACGAATTCATCTCGGAGGCGTCGGCCGCCGAGGTGGCTGCCGCGGGCCTTAACGCGATCCGCGAGGTGTGCGCGCGGCAGCCTCTCGCCATGACGGACACGCTGCTGCAGGATCTGGTGCAATACAAAAAGAGCAAGGATAAGGGCGTCATGATGGCCGCCAAGGGCCTGCTGTCGCTGTATCGCGAGGTCGGCGCCGAGTTGCTCAAGAAGCGCGACCGCGGCAAGGACGCTACCATGGGTCTGCGCGCCGGCATCCAAAGGCAGCACCGCTTCGGCGAAGAGGCTCCCGGCGAGATTGAGGGCCTCGACCTGCTCGCAAAGTGGAAGCACGAGCAACGCAGGCGGCGCCTTGCCGAGCAGGGCCTGCCGTCGGATGCCGAGTCTGACGCCGAGGACAAGCAAGAGGCGAATGATGATGAATGGGAGGTGGCTTCTGATGACAGCAGCGAATCCGGCGACTGGATCGCCGTCAGCAGCGAGTCCGAGGCGGAAGAGGCGGCGCCTAAGCAAAAGAAGCGCCAACGTACCAGCAAGTCCGCCGAGGACGGTGAGAATGACGATGAAGAGAATGCCAAAGACGACGCGGCGGCGGCGGCCGAGCACGATGACGAGATTGCGCGGATGATGAAGCTCGCAACCACCACCGTGCTCACGCCCGCCGACCTCGCCAAGCTGCAGGAGCTGCGGACCTCTGCGGCGGTGCAGCGCGCCCTCGGGGGCAGCAGCCGCGCCAACAAGAAGCAGAGCAACGGCGGGCACGAGGACCGGCACTTGGACGAGGGCTTGACGGCCGAGCAGATTGAGGCGCCGGCGCGCCTGCGCAAGCTGACCAAGGAAGAGCGGGTGGAGCTGGCGCGCGAGGGCAAGCCGGACCGCGAGGAGCACAAGAGCACGCAGGCGATGCGCAAGGCCAAGCTGCAGGCGGCGGGCAAGTCGACGTCGAACAGGGAAAAGGAGCGCAAGAAGAACTTTTTGATGACGCTGGGCAAGGCGCGCAGCAAGCACAAGAGGAGTCTGGTGGAGACGAAAAAGGTGCTCCAGGGACATGTGAACCGCAGCACGCAGGGAGGGCGCAGACGAAATGGTACGTAGATGATGAGTGGGAAAAAGAAAAGGATGGTGGGTGTTTCTTTATATTGTGTGTTTGCTTTGCATCATGGCGTTTTATGGATTAAACAGCTTCATGGGGGACTTGCCATCTGTCACGGAAAAAACTTGAAACTTGAATGAATATATATACACTTCATCTGCCACGATTGCTTCATTCTGTATCGTAAGATGATGCAAGGGGACCAACATGGCAGAGATGATCAAATGCCAATATAGCAAATGCAGCCGAAAAAGAAAAAAAAAAATTCCGGCTGTTTTATCCTGGCTTAAACCATCGTAGCAGGATCCCCATTCCCCAAGCCGCATTCTGACCATTTTGAACGGAAACCAGCCGCGTAGCACAGCACTCTTTCTGCCATTTGAGAGAGAGCATCTCACGTACCAAAGGTGCGGGAAAAACATGGTTCGTCTTTTGGCTGGCGTTTTGGCGGTCAGTAGTAAAATAAATAGCAAATGGCTGTTTGTTTGCTTGGGCTGGTGGGAGTAGGGAACGTCTGGGGAGGATAACTTGAACAGATGTATGACTTTTGAAGCCGAATCCCTTTCAGCCAGACCCAAGATTGATGCAGGATGATTGTGATACAAGACGCTCTTTTAGCTTGCTTTTCTGATTGACTTTTCTTAATCAAGCTTCACTGTTGCTGCCATCCATATGGGGATTTCCAAATATTTAGATGATAACTAGCACGATAAAAGGCTATATTGAGTTGAGCATATGAGTATTCACCCAGAGTTTTAGCAGTCTGGCCTGCGTCGCTAAATGACTAACAAATCCGCCAAAGTAATGAGTTGGACTCTATAGAATCAGCGTTCATGGTGTACAGGGGAACCTGCATCCGCGACGTCATCTGCTTAGCTCCAAAGCCAGGAAGAGGGTTCTGGAGTGTGCCGTCAGCGGCGACTGGACATGGAGGTCTGGTATCTGTCCCTGTCGATGGAGAATCGAGGGAAAAGGTCTTTGTCACAGTCGACAGACATGTCGGCGGCGATGAAGATGGGGCATGTTGGACAGGTGCCGCCTACGTTGATGCAGGCTGCCCGAGCGTGGATGTGACGACGTCGAGGAATTCATTCTCTTTGGGATGGCCCATGCCCCGTTTGACTGTCTTGAGATATCCATGCCCCGTTTGACTGTCTTGAGATATCCCATGACCCATTTGACTGTCTCTTGAGATATCCCATACCCCGTCTGACTGTCTCTTGAAATATCCCATGCCCCCTCTTGACTGTTTCTGAGATATCCTATGCCCCATCGACTCAAGGGCCATGATCGAGAGCAAGCAGTATACGTCATATTCGGCAAGCGCCGCACCTTGCGTGTGACTTGTAGATATTGCATGCTCAACGCGTGATAACTTGGCGGCTTGTTTTGAGCGACGACCACCTACTTGAACTGGCTGCAATCAATACATTGTAGTTGTCAGAAAAAGGATTCCGTGGTGGACTTCCTTGGGGCTCTGTAGAGGGCCAATCTACTGGCAAAAAGAAGTTGAGACTGTTTCGTAGTGTGCCTGCGCGAGAGCAGGGTTCTCGGATGGGGGTTCCATTCGTAATTACACGGATTTAGTCTCTGACTTGATCTGGCTCTCTTGATGCTCGACGGCCAGTTCAATGCCGACCTCGGTCTCATTAAACGAGTCAATGACCCTCTTGTACGGGGGCGCAAAGTTGACGCAGAGGGCATACGACCACGCAACTACAAAGAAAGCTAGGGGTACGACCATGGCGATGCCCGCGCCGTGCAAGTCAATAACCTTGCCCATGAGCGGAGGCACGCAGGCGCCGCCGACGACACCCGCGATAATGTATCCGCTGCCGCGCTTGGTGTGGCGGCCGAGGCCGCGCATGCCGAGGGCTACAATGGTCGGGAAGCAGACGCTCTCAAAGAAGAGAATGACATAGAGCATGGCAATGCCGGCGTCGCCGCGACCCGTGATGGCGGGGATGCAAAAGATGATGCAGCAGGTGAGAAAGCAGCCAAAGACGATGCGCGGACGCACGTACCGCATAATACCGACGCCAACGAAACGGCCGATGGCAAAGACGGCCTGCGCGCCGGCGAGCAGGTTGGCAGCAAGGCTTCGGGACGTGCCGGGGCGCGTGTCGCGGGCGTAGTTGATAAAGTAGCCGGCAATGGCGACCTGTCCCCCGGTGTAGCAAAACTGCGCAAAGGCGGCGTGGAAGAGCTTGTACTGCTTCCGAAAGGGCTTGTCGGCACCTTGCGTGTTGGTCTCCTCGGCTTGGAATTCCATGTCTGGCGGAGTGTGTTAGCATGGTGGCGGAAGAGATGGGTGAGTTGCGTCACGTACCGGCGTCGGTCACTTCGGGAATGTCGGCAAAGAAGAAGATGGCGGCGAGGATACAGACAAAAACGGCAATGGCCAGGTAGACCCATTGGACATTGTCCTGGGCCTTTTGGTCGCTAAAGGCGAAGAATACTTTGGACGCCATGACGGGCGCGACGACGGAGCCGATGCCGTTGAAGGCCTGCGAGAGGTTGATGCGCAGCTCGGCGTATCGAGGGGGGCCGCATACTAGTCGACAAGGACGGTTAACAGAATTCGAGGAGCAATGGTGAGTGCTCGGGGAGGCGGGTGAGCTCACCTGTTATATATGGGTTGGCGGCCGTCTCGAGGGAGCCGAGACCGTTGCCAATGATGAAGATGCAGGCGCAGAAGCCGCCGAAAGACTTGGCCTTGAGGGCGGCAATGGTGCAGAGGGCGCCGATGGCGTAGAGGCAGAGGCCCCAAATGAAGACGGCGCGGTAGCCGTAGTGGCGGAGGATCCAAGCGGCGTGGCCGATGGAGGCGAGAGGGTAGGCTCTGGGAAGAGAACGGTCAGTCGTGACGACAGAGGAAAAGGGGGGGGGGGGGTTCGGGTAGAAGCATACCCAAAGTACGCCGCCTGGAGACCAGAGGACCGCGAGGGCGTAAAGTGCAGGACGCGCTGGAAATGGGCGTTGAGCGTGTCGAGCAGGCCGTAGCTGAAGCCCCAGAGAAAGAAGAGGGCCGTGACGAGGCACAGCGGGAAGAGGGACTGGCGTAGCGTCAGCTCCGAGGCCTTTGTGCGCTGCGCAACGTCGGCTCTGAGGGAGCGACGGCGAAAGTAGTCCTTGGCCGTCATGGCGGTTTGACGATGCCCAGATTCTTGGGCCGTCGAGATGGGTGGGTGAGAGCCAGGGTTCTCGAGCCGTTGAATGATTATTAGGCGAGGTCCCGGATTCTCAGGCAGTCAAACAGTTAGACGAGGCCTGAGCTCTCGGGCAATTCAATGGTAGAACGTGGCTTGTGATGGTTTCTTGGCGACGATGATGATGATGATGATGATGATGATGGGAGAAGAGTGGGAAAAAATTGGCGGCAAGTTGTGCACCCCAGACGGTTGGATTCGCTACAGAGTAAATCTCTGGGATGGGGAGTGGAGTTCTGATATATAAACGTCTCGGCAGTGGGGATATTAAAAGAGCCGAGATCGACCGCAGCATGTATGCACTATGCAACCTATTTTTTTTGTTTCCCCCTCATCTACATAAAAGGTTGGACGGACGTTCTCGTGAGAAATGTCAGCTTTGGGCTTGACGTGGCATAGATCGCCGCCGACAAGAACAAAGGCCCCTTTCCGGCTATCATTGTTCTCCGCAGCCACATGCTAAAAAGCTGGGCCTTTCTGCCCCATAAACCGTGCATTCTATTCTTCTCTGGTCCAGTCGGTTTAAAAAGACGCGGGGCCCTCTCGCCTCCTTTTCCCACATGATGATCCATCGGGGCGCGTGGCCACATTCTGGGGCGCCGCCTCACCCCCGCATTATGGCTTGTGAATTCTGCCGACGGGAAATTGAACCCTTATCAAAACAAGCTGCATCTGTACAATAATAAGCCACCTATTGAATGACCCGTTGCAACAAAACTTGGACAAAAACTTCATTCTATTTCGCCGTCGGGTTACACATTCTGGCACGTCTAAATGAAACTACCCTCTGCCTCCCACTCAACAATCTCCTTGGCGTCGCTGCCCGCCTTGTGCGTGCGTGACACTCTATACGCAAAAAGGCTAAAGTAAGTTTTGTTGCCATCGTGTCTCTTGCTCAAAAATTGTGCCAGCTAAAATGTGTTGTTGCGGCGGAGATGATGCCACACTGGCTGAACGCGCGCGCGTGTCAACGCCGGCTTTTCAGTGATTCTAAATGGTGTAAAGTTTTTTTAAAGCCATTCTATATTGACAATCACAAAAGTTTAATGATTACTGATAAAGGGCGCATTAGATGAAGATGCCATTAGGCGACGTAGTCTCAGAGAGTGGCAGGAGGTAACAAGCGCTATGGAAACGAGCGCAGCGACAAGCTTCTCGAACAATTTCGATCAAATATTCAAAACTTTTCCATCATATAATAATTACGAATCTAATCTCCACATCTCCCCCGCATTCACACCTCATTAATTAAAACCCCACGACTCGCTAACCGGCTTGATACACACCTAGCGCCGCCACATGCGGGTTCAGCTGCGTCAGATTATACGGCGTCACGTACACATCCACGTCTGTCAGCGCCAGGAACATGGTTCCGTTGATGGCCGGGTCGCCCGCCCACGTCGACACGTTGGGCTGCACCGTGTACGCGCTGCGGCGGTCCAGGTTCACGTTGAGCAGCGGCGAGTACGTCACGTTGAGCTGCGACACCCACGCCGCAAACTTGGGCTGCAACACCTTTGTCGACGTCGCGTAGCTGTTGTTGGGGCCGACCAGCTTGCCCGGCGCGTCCCACTCGAGAAACACCTGGCGTCCGGGGTACGACAGCGGACGGCTGCGGTTCCGGCTGATGGCGGCGCTGCACTCGTCCACCTGCCGCGTCGCGTTGACGCACAGGTCTGCCTGCTCGACTTGCGCCGTCGACAGCGTGTTGCTGCCGTCGCGGCCCGTCGTCTCGTTCCAGGCGTCGGAGCCGTTGACGCGCGCCGCGTTGGGCTGGTTGACGATGACGAGCGCGGGCAGGTTTTGCCAGACGAGCCGCGTCTGGTTCGCCGGGCAGCTGGCGATGTGCGGCGCGAGCAGCGTCCAGGCCCAGCTCTGGGGGATGCCGACCGTGTGCCACACGGGCATCGGGAACATGCCGCCAAACTGCCGAAAGATGAGCTGCTGCCGCGCCTCGACCGTGATGCTCTGCAGCAGCAGCTGCGCCGCGGGGCCCGAGTCCAGGTGCGGCAGGAACCCGTACACGCCGGCCTCGCCCCAGCGCGTCAGCTTCTGGTTAAAGTCGACAAACTCGCGCACGTTGGACACGGGGTAGCTGTACTGGCACTGCACGGGCGCCTGCGGGCCCAGCATGTTGGACAGCAACGTCGCGTGCCCAATCTCCTGCTCGGCCATGTACTCAATCAGGTAGCGGTCCTCGGCGCCGATGCCGTAGGCGTCAAACTCGGCGTCGGTAAAGGCGGCCAGGCCCCAGCGGAAGAGGTCCAGCTCAATATACTCCTGGTACAGCGCGAGCGCGAGCGACTGGTAGTCGAAATCGCTCTGCACGCGGTAGACGGGCGCCGAGCCGTTGGTGCCGACGCCGCCGCTGGGCGTGTACGGCGCGGGCTCGGGTCCGTGCAGCTTCCCGTCGGCGGGATAGTCGTAGGCGCCTTGGGGGGCCGGCCGGGACGGGATCTCGCTGGCCAGCACCGAGGTCGAGAGCGCGCCGGTGGTGGTGGCAGAGCCCGTGTAGGTGCCGTGCGTGGCATTTGTGTCGGCTGTGATGGCGGAGGGTATGTCGGTCTGTGTCGAGGTAAATGTTGTCGTTGGTCGCCATAACCTGGGATTGGCCAGTGTAGAGGGGAAGGCTGCGAGGAGCGCAGCTCCTGCAAAGACTTGTACCGACGAAATCATTATTCTACCAAGTGCCAACGTATCTGGGATATAAGAGCTGATATGGGGGCTCAGGAAATGGCTGCTCATCTTTGGAAACCTCGACATCTTATATCTCAGGATGTGTAGCTAATGTAGTCGAAGCCCGGAAACGGCGGGCCGTGAGTCGTCCATTGCGTGTATCCTTCGTCACGAAGAAAATCCAAGATTATACCATGGAGTATCAATGACAGTCACTCTCACGGGGCGCCACTTTTTTTTTGTGAGATGAAATTAAAGTAAATAGATTGACCTTGTCAACAAGATAGGATGGTCTGCGTCATACCGACGTAGTCATTACCAACAGACCGGGAAGCATAGTAATAGTACACGACGACTTTATTGCATTCCCAGCATAACGTAAAATTATCACTCTGTTGAAAATCTGCTTTCAACTGTATTCCATTTGTCGCTTGGCGCATCCGTTTTCTGATTCGCCCTCCCGTCCCTCGTTCATCCTATTTTAGTTGGAACATCTAACAACATAGCTGCAGTACCTCGACCAGACACAGGGTGAGCACGTCTCCTTGATATCGTGACAGCCGCTTTTCTGTCATGCTTCTAATGGTATTCTACTGTTCTGACCTTTTTGAGGAAAAGGCCAACTCGTAATTTGAAGAAGCTTGGACATGGAATCCCACACTGATATGAAAGGTTTCTCTACTGTCCATTCTAATAGAAAGAAGGCGACGGTTAGCCACTAGGTTTAGCGGCCGATAAGACTTGTACTAATTATCTATGTTGTGCCTATTTTAGAGTTGGTTTTCACGGCCATGAGGGAGAGCGCGACTTATAATAAGTCAAGGTACCTAGGCTAGCGGTGGCGCCTGTTGTCTAGGCTGGATTAGGGCAACTTGTGTATATAATAATAAGGCCTGATTCACATCAATAAGGGTCTTGACTGGCATTTTACTGCGACACAACTGCTATTCCACCATTGTCGTTTGCATGAGTCGGGCAATTTCCTTTTGTTCGCCTGCCGAGTCACTAAGACCCCACTAGTTATGGACTCTTTACAAATATAGCTAGTATTTATAAACCAACTCCTTCCCTGTCAGAACTTGTCCTCTCACAAACACACACACACACACATACTATCTACGTTTATGCACAAATTTCATTTATGCAACAGCTCAGCTAACTTCACAATGGCTGACAACATCCCGGCGGCTCTCCACGAGCGCCTGCGCGACATGTCCTTTAGCCCCTCCGACGCCCGTGATGCGCTCCGGGGCGTCGCCGTGCCCGCGGCGCTCGGCCGGCGGGCCACGCGGCTCTGCCTAGTCCGCGGCATTCGGCACCACCCGGCCTTTGCGCGCAGCCCCGACGCGCAGGCTCTGCGGGCGTGGCCCGAGTTTGCGCGCGCCCTCAACGCGCGCGCCATCATGAGCGACTGCATCCCGGACATGACAGGTGACGGGGACGACATGCCGTACTGCATCTGGCACCCGGCCACGGCCACGGAGGACACGTACCGGGAGCTGGCGCGGCGGTACCCGCGCATGGCGTACCAGGTCGCGCGCGCGTGCGCGGTGGCGGGGTATGCCGCGCTATATAGGGAGCTGCGGGAGGCGGGCAGCGTGCTGCCCGACGTGGCGGTCGCCGAGGACGCGAGGGCGTGCGGCAGCAGGGAAGTCTACGAGGCGGTCATGGGCGAACCGGTCAAGTACCGCGTCATGGACGACTACAGCCGGTCGATTCTGAATGATCCGCAGCCGTCGGGGCTTAATGGGGATACGGCCGTCCGGCTGATGCTCGAGGTCAAGCAAGCGCTGACAACGCCCTGCGGCTACGAGCAACGCGTTTTCGGTGGTGACTCGGACGACGATGACATGGACGACATGTTTGACATGTTTGCCCACCCCGGCTTCGAGGACGCCACGTTCGACATCACCGAGGACCTCTGCATCGACGAGCTCGCCAGCCCGGAGCCCACCTTTGGCCCCGCGGACGTCGCCATGGCCGCATACCTCGCCAAGCCACTCCCTCCAGACCTGCCCGCCGGCAACAAGAACGTACTGATCCTCGCGGCCGCCTACGCCGGCAACCTGGACCGCTACGCGCGGCTGCGCCGTCCCCGGATGATCAGCGGCGAGGCCGCCTGCGTCGCGCGGGGCATCTACCACAACCCCTTCTTCGCGACGTGGTGGTGGGCGACAGCCATGGGAAGCCAGGCGGAGTGTTTCTTACCCCGGGAGCCCCGACGCCACGCCGCGTGGGTGGCGCGAGCGGTACACGCGCGCATGATTATGAGCAACGACCTCTGCAGGCTGACGCCCGACGTGCCGCGCGAGCACCTGCCGTATCTCATATGGTACCCGGCGGTCGCGACGAGGTCTACGTACAGGGAGGTGGCGCGGCGGTGCCCGGCCATGCGCGCGGCGGTGCTGCGCGCGGCGATATACACGCGCGACCGCGTGCTCTTTGACGAGTTGGTCGATGCGGTCGAGCCAGACCCGTTCCTTTTAGGCGAAGCGCAAGCACACGACCAAGACGTGGACGAGGATGTGCCGCCGCCGTCGTACTTTACGCGGAGACTGCTGGAGCGGGCCGAGCAGCTGGGCCTCGCCGAGGCGATCCGCGACCCGAGCGGCGCCGGCCGATGGAGCTCGGCGGAGGGGTGGAAGCGGTTTAATGTGCGTGCTGACGACGCGCGCTTCGGGCTGGCGCCGACGGGGAGCTGGCTGTTTGAGGAGCCGGTGGTGACGGCCGCGATGCAGGACCCAGGCATCTACAACGAGGCGTGGGCCGACGCTTCTGCCGCGGAGCTTTTCGCGTCGGTGCCGGAGACGTGGCGGCCCGGCGAGGGACACGGCGGCGGCGTGGAGATTGACTACGAGGAGTGGCCGCCGCGGTGAGAATGAGCAAGTCGAAGAGGAAGGGCTCGTGAAAATCTTTCTTTTTTTTTCTTTCTTTTCTTGAGAAATACGAGAGGGAAGAGGAAGGTCTTGGACTATGATGGGATGTGCCCTTATAGGAGCTAGGTACAATGCACGTTGACATCTGTGGCTCTTGACGAGCTCTACGGTCAAGAGACGCAGTATTACTCGCGTTTGCATGGACGTATAATTATATATGAAAAAAAAGAAGAAAAAAATCGACACTTGTTCATTTTGTTCCTGGTTGCATAAATGGATAGCACAATGATGAACTTGTTGTTAAAGTCGTCAGCAATGGGTCCCAGTGAGATGTCGTGCTTCTCCTGGAGCACCTTGGGCAGGGAGATGAGTAGCTCGCGCTATCGTCGCACAATCTCCTTGTTGGTAGCCTCCGTTAGCTCCCGTCTTGACGCTCTCGATGCCCTTCTCGACCTCAGCCTTCTGCTCGTCCGTGGTGCTGGCCTCGACGCTGTCCTGGGCGCTGCCCACGGCAGCACCAATGGTCTGCGCGCCCTGGGAGATGACGGCAAAGCTCTCCATGATGAGGGCGCTCTCGAGCTTATCGCGAAACTCCTTCTCGGTAGAGTCCTTGCGGCGGCCGGTGATGGTGTTGTAGCTCTCGTGTAAGTAAATGTACGCGTAGACGTTATTTCGGTTCGCGCGGCGGCCGGCAAGGAAACTCGCTTCCTTCGTCGACCTTGCGGGCCATGCACGATGGCGTGAGTCGGCAGCATGAAGAGCCATACATGGCCTAACCATGCCATAATTCGCGTACCGAGGACAAAAAGGGTTCACGAGGCAATTGGAAAGAGGTACAAAAGTTGGCAAATGCTACTAGGCGCCAGGAATGCGATAGCCGCAGGCACGGCAGTCGTCAAAGGACCAGGCAGCCCGTCATGGATTATGCCAACGCCCGAGGAAAAAGACTGATTTACCGCCGCGCAGGCCAAGGACTCTAGATTATGGCGTCCTTTTGCCGATGCTATTATGCCCCTGTGGTATATTCGCGTCCCTGGTTCACTTGTACAAGACTGACTCAACAGAATAATCACGGCAACTGTGACACTTGCTCCCACTCTAGACTCCGTCTCGCCTTCTTTTGCTTTAAATAAATTCAGCTTAGAAAATCCACTACTGATCAATGTCGAGTCAGTGAAATAGCTGTGCCTCTTACGGCGTCCAAGTGATTCTCAAGGAGAGATCCACCTGCCGCCTCTGTGGATAGCGACCAAGGTGAGCAGCACCGTGGGTTAGTGGGTGTCCTGTAATGGGACATGAATATGCAGAGTCACTTACTCTCTTTTAAATTAACAAATATCCATCTCCGGTAGTCAATCAGATAACTTGGCCCTCTACCGCCACTATCGCGATCTTATGATCAACGTTCGTACAAGTCAAGCGCCTTAGCTTAGGTCCGATTAAAGCCAATTATAAGCATTTTAGTAGTCGATAGCCCACTTAATTCAGGTACGTGCTATACACGTGCCACGTACGGCGGACTATAGGTGCCTTCGTCCTAATTAAAAATTCTATTACTAGGCTCACCCTAGCGTATACTGTCTAACTTAATTAGCGTTATATAGATATATAATATAACTATATATAAAATAATATTACCTATATATTAATATAATCTTACTCTTTTTCTCTTTATACTAACTACCTACTTTATAATATTAATTATAAAAATCTAAGGCTAGATATTTAAGATTATTTTAAATATTACTAATAAGTATATAAATAAAATTAAAATACCTAAGGAATAAACTATATAGGTTATTTATAAGATAAAATAACTTTACCCTTTATAAATAAATAAATTATTAAAAAAGTCTACCCTAAAGTAGCTAATATAACTTAACTTAAAGTACTAATAAAGGTAATATAACTAGTCTACCCTTAATCTAGTATAATTATAGAATATTAATACTATTCTAGTTTATCTTTTTAAGGAGAAGGCTAAAGTACCTTATATATATTATAAAAAAAGGAATAACTACTTCTATAGCTATATTATTTTAAATATAATTAGTAAATAGTTATATACTAATTATATTAATTCCTTAAGGGTATATTTATATAAATATTACTATAAGTCTTCTTAATTTAGACTTATTTTTATTATATTAATAAGTTAAGATAGTTAAAGAAGAAGAAATAAAACTAATATAATAGTTATATTATAAATA
>JAEIJG010001136.1:0-13702 GCA_037289395.1 Beauveria scarabaeidicola
TATATAAAAAATTTATATTCTATAAGTTTTTATTATAAACTATATACTACCTTTTTCTTAAAAATAAATACTTAGTTTTATGTTATTAGTAGCTAGTATTATTCTAAGCCTTTTATATGTTAATAAGCTTCTTAATTTTCTACCTATTTAGGGGAATCGCGACTAGAGGTACTTTTCTTTTAGTGGTAGGCCCACTAAATATTAAGTACCACAGGCCGTGTTACTAGTAAAAAGCTCTCGTGCTAATAGCACTACTCTTAAATTAACTTAAAAAAAAATCCTATAAGAGGTGTAGAGTCTTAAATTATTATATAAAAATAAGTAGTATAATAAAGGCGTTAGAAGGGCAAATAATAGTTAAAGAGTATAAGGATTATAATATTAAGAAGGCGTAATATAAGGTAGCCCGCGCTAACACTAAGTAATAAAAAGAGGAATAAAAGGCATAAAAAGAAGCTAAGAAGAGGGAAAGGGAATTATACTGTGATAAGGCTATTTATAGATCTAATTAATTCTTAAATAACTATTTTATAGAATTAAATATATTATATTAAAGTTAAGGCTTTTACTAGAGGTGGCCACAGGGCTATGGTGGCCACCTGACTATGCAGCACCTAATAGCGAATGCGGTGGGTGCGTGGCACGTGTAATATAGAATACGTTGCCTAAAACCTTATGCCTTCTGGTCACTTATTAACTGCGCCTCGAAACGTTAGACTCATCATTCGTAAGCTCAGAGATAACCTAATTGCTGAGACATAGCTTGCTATATAGTCTGTAAAAAACAGGTCTTTGTAAAGTTGAAGATCCCAAGTTGATTGAGATATAGAGAGCTGCGATGTGACACTAGCCCCAGTGGAAACTTAAATTACTTCGGTATCTGAATCACTCTGCGATGTTCCGTTAACTATCCAATTTAGTTGAGTTATACGCTCAAAAAATGGACGCGCCACATCTTCTGCAGCGTCTATACCCCGTGATATTGCAACAAATTTCGTGTTTATGGATCAGATCGATTCTATCGGGACACATTTCGAGGAAAGCTGCAACGGCTGCACCGGTAAAGACTCGACCCCTCAAAGAAAAAGGTCAGCATCAAAGCGCTACACATTCCAACCCATCAACCAACCACGAACCCTCTTGCCGCCTTCCCGCTCCCCCTCTCTCCTTCCTGCCAGGTGACAAACTTGGGGTAACTTACCGATCCGAATGTAGTACTTCCTTGAACTGTATTCGTAAACGTGGCTCGGACTCGGTGAACTGACTCGGTGTTGGAAGAGTGAAACTGGGTCTCTTCGAGATTGAGGCTCTATGCTCCACTTGAACTGGCCATTTGCATCTCCTCGGGCCGTGTTTCAGCCTTCTAGCTCCGGCAATATCTACCCGGGCACGCCTCGGATGGTTCCTGGATCAGAGGTATTTAGGTCTTTATGTTATTCTTTGTGTTGCATCTATTTACCAGGGTGGTGAGAGATAAGCAGGCGCTGCAACGCAGCCCTCTCATTAGCTAGGACCTATGAGAGACCCACTTTTCCTTTATATAATAACACTAATAGTAATAGAGGCTTCTATATATATAGATTAATTAACTATAATAATATTAATAGAAAAGCCTTTATCACCATAAACGCACGATAATCAACATCGGGAACTTCGCATATATTTATTGCGGCCATAGCCTTTGTTGTGATCTTTCCTCTACCACCTCTGCACTGAGTTGTTACATGTAGATCGAGCAGGCCGAGGGTATCACGACAGCACGTCGCCGTCCCTCCATGTTGTTCAGAGGTGTTTGGGCCTGACTTCGGGAATCCAGATTCACCATCGGCCGAGCGCCAGTTCACTTGTGGCAACTTGTTGGGCCACGGAGACTTTGCCACCTATCACGAAAGATTCAACCATCCAGAAGAAATAACCTGCAGCTGTGGAAGGAGAAAGGCCCCTTGACAGATACTTTACTGTAGGAAAACCAAGGCGGGATCGCCATGGTTTCAGCAACGCCAGTATGTAGACGAGACATTAGGCGCTGGATGGACCAAGTTTGCTACAGTTGCGAGAAAGAACCGCTTCGTCACGGACATCTGTCCGCATTTCTAAGAAAACCCCGACAACCCGACTATGAGTCACCGTAAGACTCGTTAAATAGCCCCCTGACAAACCGATTAAACCCACAAACACCCGACTGACGGTCTCTGGCGGAGCTTCCTTTCCTTTTGTGAGATTTCTCTGTAAAAAGTACTAGGTAGCACCAAAAAGGGTCTTTTGGGTGCCCTTTGCCCTAATAATGGATATCCCGCCGTTAAATATACATACATACATACATACATACATACATACATACATGCTTGTGGCAACTTGATCACCTTGCGTACGCGATTTGAGGCTGATGGGTGTCGCAGGCGAGTTGTCCTGTCGGCAAGGCCGGTGGGCCCATCTACTGCGACAAGCCGTTCATGAAGAGCATCAATTTCAACGTGCCGGGTCCGATTATATGGTTGCGGTAGAATCTCCGTTTGCAAAAAGTAGAATGGCACTGACAGCAAGAAGCGATGCTCGCCTTGCAATCAAGCTTCCAGACTCGATCGGCTTTCCCACTGCCGCTTGTTCTCACGTGCGCTGGCACAATGCGCAGGCTGAGGCTCCCTTGCCGTTGTCAGCATCGGCTGTCTCAGTCCATATTGACACGAAGCTAGCTAAAGCCATGGTATGTCACTCCTGAGCCACCTTTCAACCAGCCAGCACCGGATAACAGCGAGCAGCGCTACAAGATGAATGCCGTCGACCTCAAGCAGAGCTCGCAAGACCTGGCTAACTCGTACTGGTGGAAGGCCGACGTGAGAGGTGTTGATGAGAGGCATTGATGATTGATGAGAAGCGTGGGAACGTCAGTGATTCGACCATGTAAAGCCGGGAACGGAAGCATTGTAAAACAAAAGCGTAGTTCAGGGTAGTATCATGTCGTCGTATTCAGTGATTAAAAATAATGCACACTAATAAGAAGAGTTAAGATGCTCATTTGCTAACGCCCAATGCCACGCCCATATGCATGCTAAGAAAAGGAGCCGTCTCCTCCACATGGTGCTTCTCGCTGAAGCGACGACGCCAGGCAAAGAAACACATAAATATACACTGCCATGACCGAAAATCTTATACTTTGGCAAGAACGCGGTATTCGACATAGTCCTCGCCGTTAATGGAAACCACTTGGCCCTTGGCCGTGAGTTTGCCGGCAAAGGGTCCGTTGGGGCTGCGTTGGTACACGACGCCGTTATAGACCTTGGGCTTGGTGTCGTCGGCCGAGCTGTCCGTGACCGACGACGCCGTGCTCACGTCCATGGAGTCGCGGCTGCTGTCTGCAAAGCCCGACTTGTCCAGGTCCACCGTGGCAGCGGCGGCGGCCGCCGCGACGGCCGCCTCGGAGACGTGGTCGTGGTGGTAAATGGTGCGACGCTCGCCGTGCTTCTTGCGCTTCTTTCTTACACCGGCACCCGCCTGGGCAGGCGTGGCGCTCAACATACTATCCGCGAGGGTTTCATCGCCGCCTCCGTCGCCGCCGCCGCCGCCGTTGCTGGCGCGGCGCGTGGCCCAGCCCTCCATACGGACAGCGCGACGACGGTCGGCGCACTTTTCGCGCTCCCAGCGCAGGTTGCGGGGGCGCTCATGCTTGGCGGCAGCGCAGAGGTGCTCGGCCTTGTCGACGGCCTTGAGGATGTTGGCGGCGTTGTCTGGCCCGCCGGGCTTCTCGCCCGCGTCGACCTGGCGGCCCCGCTCGCGGCAGTACTCTTTCATGCCGAGACGGTTGAGGTTGGAGAGGTAGGACTCAAAGACAATATCCTCGTGGATGACCCAGGTCTCGCGGGAGGGCGGGTAGTTGCCCTGGACGGCGCGGCCGTCGCGGGTCTCGGGGACGAGCTTGAAGCGCAGCTTGCCATCGCGGCTGAGGATGCCATAGACGGCGTGTTGGTTGGGCTCGGGCTCGCTCGAGTGCACCCAGTGGCCGATCAGGACACGCGTGGGGATGTATGCAGCACGGGACCCTGACTCAGCCGCTGTTTTCGACATTGGATGATGCAGAGGCTCTGAGAGCCGAAACAGCTCTTGGTCCTTTTCTTTTTTCCAATCGAAAAAAAAGTGCTTCAAAGGCAAGCAGCCCAGCGGAGGCTCCTCTTGGTCCTATACGTGAAGTTTTGGGGGCTAAATTTTAACGGGGCGCCCGCTGAAGATGGTCTGGAAAGCAAAAAGCAAAAAGGCAGCCGCAGGCCAGGACTAGATGAAATTGAAATGAGACATGGAAAAGAAAAAAGGGAAAAAGGCGTCGGAAGCAGAGCAAAAAAGAGGACGAGGGCTTGTTCCCGTTGATGAGAAAATGCACAACCAGACAGCCTGCACAGTGCCGTTGCTCTACCCAGCAAGTTTGCTTTGCAGGTTGCTTGGTGCTTCAACTGGGAACTGGGGGGGAATATCAGCTCGGCCAAGGGCGGGGAGGCCCGTCTCCGCACCTGTTTGCCATGTGTCCCGGCTATCTTCGTACTGTGTTTTGGCACTGTGATGCTGGGGTGCACAGACTTGGATCATTTGGATGTGGCTTGCACTATTCACGGGATGCTGGAGCATGGCTTGCAGATGAGGGCTTTGAAAGCACAGATTAGAGTGGCGTACTGGTACGTGCGGTGCGATCCCTTGATGCTTATTTGCCAACTACCTTACCCTACCTAGTCACAATGTAGCTATCCGCAGCACCGACGTCGCGACAACGCCTAGAAGCGGGCACTAGAGGCGAGGACTTTTAACGGCGTCGATGGCGAGACAAGGATCCGGGAGAATACGAACCAGACAAGACAGCGACGGCCGACTTTGCTGGTTTTATGCAAAGGGGTTTTGTACTAACCACCTAGGTAGCTTGTGAGTCGTGACTTCGCCCATCCAACTGCTCTACATTCTCGTCTGCACACCAACACAGCCAACATACTCTTCATCACCAACCTCGTCAATTTTGCACGGAATTACCACTGCGTCGATCCTCTGCACCCCAGCTGTCGCGGACGCAATGCTGCTGCGCTGTAACACCAGGCGCATCATGACGGATGCAGCCGGATCGTTGCACCTGCCTGGCGGACGTGCGGCGAGTTTTTTGGAAGCCGGCCTCTCAACATAGTAATTCGCACCAGATAGGCACGTCGCGTGTCCACGACCTACCGTGTCTTCCACCACACTATGACTATGCATGCAATTGTGAAGCTATCACGACGATTTGAGGTGTGAGTCGAGCGGATGCGATTGACCTCACGGCGGACGACCCCGACGACCCGTTAAGCCGGAGGATCCCGGCCTTCTTGACGCTATCGAGGCGCATTGGAGCCTCAGCCACAGTTCAGACGCACTTAACTAGGTTAACTAACAACTTGGATGGATTAGTTGACATTAAAAGCGACGCCCGCCACGAGCACTGCAAGTCAGCAAATCGTCCGATGGCTGAGAAATGAGGCTTGCCAGCAACGCCCGACGCGAAAAAATCTTATTTGGCTTGGCCAACTGCTGAATTATGGTATCACAACTTTTTACCGGGCAGTGTTCAGTGTTTACATGTGTATTCCAGAAAGACCTGCTTCTTTCGACATTCTATAATACCACAGCGCCAAAACATGACAGACACCAAACCCCTGTCCGCCGCCTCTGGCGCGCCGCCGCCCGCCTACGATGCAGCTGTCGGCTCATTATCATCATCACCAACCTCACCACCCCCCGTACCCTTCCAGACCAGTTTTGCCTCGCTGTCGCTGCACATGAGCGACCGCCTCCGGCTCGTGCAGTTCCCCGACGACGACGTCGCCGCCGTGCGCGCCCTCATCCGGCAGGTCTGGCGCGAGGGTATTCAGGCGGAGCGCCCCTACTCCGTCTCGTACGAGTTCAAGCTGCGCGGGCGGCCCTGGAGCGGCAGCGGCACGGGCCCCTACGCCGTGCCAGCCATCCTGCTCGTGCGCGACCTCCTTGCGTGCCTCTATGCCCGCGGCTGGATCATGACGGCGTCGACGAACATTTCCCGCAAGGAGTTTGACAAGGACACGCTCATTTTTCGTCGCGGCGTACCCTCGCTGCCGCCGGCGTCGTGGATGGCCCTGTCATTCAAGCAGGGCGACAAGATGCGGCTGCTGGGCGCGCCGCTGGGGCTGGTCGCGGCCGTGGGGGACGTGCTGGCCGGCATGCAGCTGCTGCAGGCGCGGACGGAAAAGGATGCGGCGAGTGGTCAGTACGAGTTTAAACTCCACGGGTACCCGTGGTCGGCGACGGGCGAGGAGACGATGCGCACGCGGCTGCTCATGCTGCGCCTGGTCGAGGTCCTGGAGAGGCACGGCTGGAGCTTGTATGCGAGCATTGATCAGAACAGCGGCCCGTCGGGCGATGGTAGCTATAGCGAGACGGACTGCTGGTACTGCGTCAAGTCGTCGGATTGGACGCCTGGGAGCATCATTATTCATAGATAGGCGCGTTGGTCGGGTACTCCTACGATGATTTAGTACAGTTCAGATTGCCAAGCTTGATCTTCATCAAGCACAAGGGCCGCGTGGGTGAAACGACAGTTTGTTTCTTCAGCTCTTTGTATCCATTTATTTTCAGGTATGCAATTTTGCTAAAGAAAATTTGATTCATTCTTCCATCAGATCCTCCTATTGAACCATGCCTTCTGTGTCGCTGTAACCAACCAGCTCAGCCAACACGATGTCCCTTCTAGTTACACTCCGCACCAACATTCATCCGCACGTCATTCTAACTCGTTTGCACCACCATTCAATTTCTCTCTCTCTCTCTCTCTCTCTCCTTCCTCTCACAACCTCGGCTCTTTGAACACTTTGCGCACTTCACCATGCACATTTCGTCACACCCGAATCCATCAACATCCTAGGCAGTCTGCATTGCGCAGCCAACCATGTCCAATGACACTCGGCCCCCCGTCATCCTCACCCCCTCCACCCCCCGCGCCTTTCTCACCCGCGTCCTCGACAGCCTCTCCCATCCCACCACCATCCTCATCTGCGCCTCCCGCTCCGACTTTCTCCACGCCGCCGTCTCCGAGCTCCACGACACCCCGGCGGCGTCATCATCATCATCATCACCCACCTCATCGCCCCCAGACGTTCTCAGCGCCACGCTCGCGCGGCTCGCCACTTCGCGCCACATCCGCGTCGCGTTTGTGCCAAGCGTCGTCCATCTACGCGCCTACCTCTCCGTATTTCCCGCTACCAAGACAGTCCCCGCACCCCCACCGGTACAGCAGCAGCAGCAGCAGCAGCAGCAGAAGACGCCGGCGCTGCTGCTTGTGTACGGGTTTATAGACGTGCATCGCGACGGCAGTGAGTGGTCCGCGCAGGGCATCGGCTGCTCGGCGGCGTGCGTCGTCGAGGCGGCGAGGCGAGGGGGTTTGGCGGCGGCGCTGATGGAACCGACGGGGTGGGGGGAGGATAGTGGTGGCGGAGGAGGAGGCGAGCAGCAGGATGGAGAGACGAGGTGGGCGGCGTACGAGGAGCAGATTCCGCTGCTGAGCACGACTGCGTTGGTGCGGGAGGACGGGACGTGGGGAGTGCCGTGCACGTCTGCCAGAACGATCCTCCAAAGATGGTTTACGTTTGATGCTTCATGATGATAGCATGGGTGGTCTTGAGGGATCGTCTTTCGAGTTAGACGCCTTATTAATCTTCATTATATCCAAATGGGTATTCCTTCCAACGCCGTGCCAATGCCCAATCCAACAAGTCGTGCCGCACACAAGTTGCAAGAGACGCTATATACATATAAACAGAAAAAGGACAAAAATACAGGCCCCAGATCATAGCATAATGGCCTGTTCCATCTCCGTCATGTACAGCTTAATGTGCGACTCCATCTTGAGGTACTCGTCGTGGGCGGCATGCACCTCCTTCTCAATCGCCTCCTTGAGATCCAGCATCTCCTTTTCTTTTTGCTCGATGCGCACGCGCCGAATCGCCATCTCCTTGCTCTTGTCCGCCTGCTCCTCGGTCAGCTTGGCGTGCACCGCGCGCAGCTCGTGCACGCGCTCGCGCGCCTCGGCCGCCTTGTGCTTGGCCTGCTCGCGCAGGCGCTCGGTGCGGTCGTGCCACTTCTCCAGCTGCCGCTTCAGCATGGCCTCTGTGCGGTCGACCTCGCGCGCATTGTTGCCGCGCTCCGTGAGGGCCTCCTTTTGCTTGGCCTGGCGCGCCAGCTCCTCGTCCTCCCTGGCCAGCTCCGCGGCAATCTCCTCGAGAATTCTGATGCACGCCTCGACGTCGAGCGACACGGCGCTAAACGAGTCCGACGACGTCTGCAGCGCGCGCGCTCGCCGATCCAGCGCGTCAATGTGCGCCTTGTCGTTGTTGAGAATCTCGCGCAGCTCGGCCAGGTGGTCCTGCAGCGATGCAGGACTCTGCAGCACATAGGGGCGCAGCTTGGCGCTCTCGTGCCGCAGGGTCAGCTTCTCCTGCGTCTTTTGCTCCAAGACGCCCGTAAGCTCCGTCTTGCGCTGCTTGGCCTCGTCGAGACGCGCCGCCACGCGCTCCTGGTTCCGGCGCAGTTCGAGCAGCCGCTGCTTGAGCTCCTCGTTGCGTGCCGTCTTCTCGGCGACCTGCGCCTCCATGACTTTGCGGTTGTGCCGCATGTCCTCGAGCCGGGCCTCGTTTTCCTGATTGTCCGCGTACAGCGACTCAATGCGTGTCTTGATGCCCTCGGACTTGTTGTAGTGCTCGTCCACCACCGACGTCTGCGACTCGCGGAAGCGCACAAAGTTGATGAGGTAGCTGAAGATCTTGACGAGCCGCTCGTACGTTGGCTTGTAGAGATCGTTGAAGGAAAGATCTGTGATGCCGCACTCGAGGAGCAGACGGCGCAGCGACACGTAAAAGCCCATGAGGTTGCGCGTGTCGGGGGGGATGACGTCGGCAAATTCGCCACAGACGTCTTGGGCGGCGGCGCGCATGGCCGGGTCGACTGTCTCGCGCGTGGCATTGAGCAGCAGCTCGGCGAACCATTCGAAAATTTGCTGGACGTGGGCCGGATTCGGTTTCTGGAGGTCGGCGACGCTAAAGTTGATGCCGATTTCAGTGATGCAGCCGACGATTTCGCTGTCGGGCAAGCGCATAAACGCGTCGGCCTCGTCCTCTTTTTTGCGCGACCGCGACTGCTGCTGTTGCTGCTGGGGTATGATGCTCATTCTGTTGTACGCCATGTTGTCTGATTTTGGAGCAGAGACTCCCTTTTCGCGATTTTCTTTTCTTGTATGTAGGTCAATCTGTCTAGATTGATGTGTGGGATGATAACACGTTAGTTAGACTGGTGTTGCTGTAGAAACCAAAACAATGGGGCATTCCGCTGGGACTCGCGTAGACTAGAGTGCTCCACGCTAAAGGCAAATGCCTACACTAGTTAGCTACCCGTATGACTGAGGGGGGCTGAGCAGTTGACATAATCGTGACTGCAAGTATTAGCTCGAGTGCGAGTTGCACTGGTCAAGAATTCGGCAGAGCTATTGCGTCATTTGTAGTAATTCGGGTCAATGTGCCTGACAAATCCAGGGTGGCGCTGATTCACTAGTTAACTAGAGAGCCTGCTGATCTAACCCGTCGGGTTAGTTCGGCTTAGCGCCTTGTGCAGCCAATTCCAGCGACAAGCATGACAAAGCCTTCCCTCCATGTTGCGCAACCACATCCAACCACCACCACGACTCTCTGCACTGCCCTCCCACGCCTCCTCGCCTATAAAAGCAACTCGCATCCCCCCCTTGAACATGCTTTCGTCATCACGCATCATCACCTCCAACGCCTCGCGCATCGCATCCATTGCTCGCCCAGCTATTTTTGCTCCCGCCTATAAACGACTCTTCCACGCTTCCCGTCCAGCCATGACTGTGCACGTTGTGAAAACGTATGTACCATTTCCCTTCAGTCCATCAATAGCCACCAGCGACGGCAATTGATGCCAGCGCTTCCCTGCCGCATTCATGCATCAGCCAGCTAGCTAACGCTTGCTCTCACAGCGCCGACGAGTTCCGTCAGGCCATCGCAAACAACAATGTCGTCATTGTCGACTCGTACGCCGACTGGTGCCCGCCTTGCAAGGCCATTGCTCCCGTCTTGGAAAAGTGAGCTCCAACATTGCAACCGATCCATCGTCAAGACTCGAACGCAAAACTAACAACCCATCCCGCAGGCACTCCAACTCGAATGAATTCAAGGACAAGGTACACTTTGTCAAGTTTGACGTCGACCATATTCCCGAAATCTCCAAGGAACTCCGCGTCAGCTCCATTCCCGCCTTCTTCTTCTTCAAGGACGGCAAGCAGGTCGACAAGTTTGTCGGCGCCAACCCCGCAGAGCTCCAGCGCCTGCTCAAGACGCACTCTGCCTAGGCTCGGGAGCTACGAAGATGGAAAGAAAAAGCACACAAGAAAACTTAGATTTTCATCATAACCGACATGAATTTTGGGATAGAGGCGTTTTTTTATGTGAGACTCGTCCGGTTAGCACTACTCTTTCTTATTTGGGATTTGGTACGGTCGAGTCGTCAGCTGGCAGCTAGATAGGACACTGTACGACGAAACATATTTTCTAAGCGCGCGGGATATTCTTTTGCATGCATATGGCTATTATCTTTGTCAACGAGTCTGCTAGGCGGACCGACTCTCTCTAGGACTTTATAATTCCACATCACCCTGTGTCACTGATTTTCAGCCAATTTGTCCTTGCATTCTCGAGCCCTTCAGCAACCGCGTTCAATCGGCCGAGATGCTGTCTGTCGGCATGTGCACACGCTATGCTATGTAGCCGGGACTACAGCAAACGTCAAGTCCAAAGGGGTCAGAGGTCAAGTCCGAGTGGAGCCAAGAGTGGCAGAAAAATGCAGCTGAATCAAGACTCCATGGCATACAAGTACATACATCCCTGGTTTCATCGGCCATCTCACAGAGAACGGACATGTAACGGGTATGCTGCTGGAATTTATCTGTTTACTCACATATTCAATACACAAATGCAATCAAATATAATTTCAAAGTAGTGCGCTGTGCGATAACATGCTATCCGACACCCTAAATAGACATCTCGTTCTTCCATTTCGATTATGGTCGTCTCAATTGAGTAGGATGTTGTAGACCGTAACAGGACCTTGCGTGGACTATAAATTCCCGATATGACCATTCGCGTAGTGTCATCTTGAGGCCGAATATTAATGAACAGTGTCCTGGTGGTGTAAGCCTTGCCAACACATCATGAGGTAATCGGTATAAATTCTCCATGACGTAGTTGCATCCTAGACACCACGATCCACAGTCTTTGATTGCAGGGTGCCGTAAAACGGGAAAGAGAATGGATGCCATGCCATTACTAGAGTCATTTGTAGTGTTTGCTAATGGCAAGACTAAGCGGGGGTCGTGGGCCTCAAATGTCAGTTGTGTGCGGTGCAAGTGTGCAAATTCCCAGTGCAAGCGAGTCTGCGCTGAAGGCGGCGGTAACCGCGCTTGGAGATGGGCGGCAAGAGAAGCTTCAGTACCGCCATGTATTTTCAATGCCAGTTCCTTAGCGGCGCGAACGCTCACTAGACGCTGTGGCCTTGATCGCTTGATAATATACCCCACAAAGTATGTGCCAGGCAAGCTACGCGCTGCTGGCAGACGTTTCAGCTCCCTGGCCGGGATGTCAAAGCACGTAGCCGCCCTGGCGCGTGGCATCGCCCATAACGCCTGCTTGTTTGAGAGGCATTCGTAGCAGCACCTTTCGCAATTGAGGAGAAATAGAAAAGCACCAAAGTTCCCACAACATACACACCGCTCTGAATATAAGACGCGTCGGAGCGTTTGGGAACTGTGTATGTGTAAAATGGTCATTCTGCTCAGCGCGGCCAACGCTTTAGGGGCATGGCGAAGCAGGTCTCGGTAGGCCGGTAATGAGATGACCAGTTCCCGGGCTCGCCTCGAGGTACGACTTAAACGAGACAAGGAGCGAAAATCGAGAAGCGCAAAGGTAAAGTGAAGCACCTCCACGGGTAAAGCACTTAATCGGCCTGCTCCTCTCACAGCAGAGGCCCACGTCCGCCTACGTGGCAGCTTCGGTGCGTCCTTATCGTGAATCTGGATCATGCCGTCGCTTATGCGACGCGGGATATAGGCGTATTCGTAATGTATCCCTTCATCGGTAAGAGCGTCCATGTTTGTCATGGCGAATGAGGCATCCGACCTCAGCACTGAATAATGTTGTGGCAGGCAAGAGACGCGCCAGCGACAGCGCGGAGGGCTGCTAATAAATCATAAATCAACGTCAAAATTTGAATTTTCAAAAACCCGCTACCCTTGGTTAGGTAACGCTACTAGGGGGTTACTGATAAACTGTAATTGTAAATAGAAGCTTGAAGGTGGCTGCCACGGTGGCTGGAAGCTGGATTCTTGCGATGAAGCCGGCGTTGATTGAGGTGATGAGACTGGCCGCGAGAAGCTATAATTGGTCGATTAAGACAGAGTTGTACTGTTTATGTATGGGATTTGTATGGGAGTTGCGGTAATGTGTGTCATGTACGACCCAAAGCTTCCTGGCGGCGGCGCCGGCGCCGCCGCCTGCGAGAGGCGCTGCTCCGGCATCTGTGACAGCATCATCTTCTGCATCATCTGAAGCTGCCCAGCGGGCCCGAACCTTCCGGTTCTTTGCCTGCCTCTTTGCCTGGCTGGCGCCCGCCGCGGAGGGGGTGTTGTTTGGAATGAGGTATTGAGGTGATGATGAAGGAGGTAAGTTGTGCTAGAATATGGTGACCTCGGCGGCGTGGTGTTGAGGGCAGCGTTCTGTGGCCCTCCCTCTTGATTGGTCAGAAATTCTTTTAGCGTGGCGCCAAGCCGAAGAGAGTATACTTGTTTGTTGAAAATTCAGATGTTGACTTTAATTTAGCAGCCCTCGACGGCGCGTCCACTCAGCCTGTTACACTCTACAAGGTGATAAAACAGGTGATGGTTGTGGTGATGTAAAAGCTTGATTCTTGCTAAATAATAGGCTCGGGTGACCATTTTGCAAGGTCGGCATCGAATCAAAGACTACTGTTGGTATCACAAGGGGTCGTACGGTACGATACGTAGGGTTCTTTTAGTGTTAATGTTCTTACTTACTTAGGGCCATATTTGCCCTATTAAGAGTTATAGGTCTATTATATAGTTATAGGTTATTTAACGTAATAAGCTAATAAGAGCGCTATATTTAGTAGCTATAGCTAGTAGCTATAATATTAGTAGTCTTTCTCTTTTAAGGCTAAAAATTATTAAATTCCTTAATTTAAACTAAATTAGCTTAATTTTATTAAAAATATAATAAAAAGTAGATTTTTCTAATATATATATATCTAGTATATCTTTCTTTTACTTTATACCTTTATACCTTTATACCTTTATATCTTTATACCTTTTTTTTTAGTTATTATTCTTTTATATTATTATAAGTTACTTATCTTTATATCTTAATATTAATCTTATTTATATTAATAAAGCTTTTAAGTATTAGATTTAATAATATCTTTATTATAATATTAATTAGATTATAGTTATTATTAATCTATCTTATCTTATATACCTCTTTTTATTTATATAATTATTAAAGTATTATAATATTAATTATAAGTTATTTCTTTTTTATAATACTTAATTTAACTAAATATTTATATAATAAAAAAGAATTAGTTATTAGAA
>JAEIJG010001137.1:3443-13655 GCA_037289395.1 Beauveria scarabaeidicola
CCTAGAAGCCCTCGAAAATTGATCCGCCAAGGGGCCCCCCTTCCCCCCCCCCCCCCCCCCTCCCTTCTACTCATCGAGAAGCATACCTCTTGCGGCAACAGCCCGACGGTGCTGCTGCGCCCGTCCTCGACCTCAATGTGTCCGGGATAGCCGTCGCCCGGGTAGAGGCACAGGCCAAAGTGCCTGTGGGCGTGGTGCTCGAGCAGCAGGGCGAGAAACTCCTTGACAAAGACTTGCAGGCGGAGGTCGTGCCAGTCGACCGCGGCCGCCTCGAGGGAGAACTCGACGGGGATGACGCGGCCGTCGGCCGTGTTGACGCGCCAGACGGCCGGCTCGCCGAGCTGGCGGGGGGCCGGGCTCTTGGTGCCGCGGACGGCCGTCATGCGCTCGCCGGCGCGGAGTTGCCCGTGGCGGTGCAGCAGCGCGAGGCCGAATGTGTCCTGGACGTTGTGGCGGCGGAACAGGTCCCTCATGAGGTGCCCGGCGAGGCGGTCGCCCTGGCAGGTCCGGTAGGCGGCCGCGGCCGAGGACACGTCGGGGAGGGAGTTGTACGCCATGGTGGAATACTCTACCGTCCGGACAGGCCGAGCCTGGGTCTGCATTTCCTCCGGGGGGGTAAGAACAAGGCAGAAGGAAACGAAAGACAAAAGTTTACACGTTGGTAAAGAAATCTCGCCAAGTTGGTAGAACAAGGCTCTCGACGAATTCGAGATTACGTGTGCTGTAGTTTATCCAGCCGCGTGCTGGGAAACTTGGAAGCGCCAAAGGCAACACTTTATATCTGGCATATGACGGGTCCCTCGTGTGCAACGAAAGCCCCCCCTGCGTGCTTCTCTACCTACAGCCTTGTGAGGTTACTCATCTTGACGGCTGCAGTCGGCAGGCTAGGCGGAACAGGCTGGCTAGCTCTCTCTCTCTCTCTCTCTCTCTCCCCCCCCGCGCGCGCGCTCTCATCCCGCGCTGCTGGGGTGGCGTCGCCTTTGCTCGCCTCGTTGCAATCAAGATCGGCCTTGAGCTACCCCGACATGGTGGGGGAGACGGGGGGGGGGGGATATGGTGATGGGGGTACAAAGGGTGATATCTGGGAGCACACGACCAGATTCTCGGGGCTGCTCTCTGAGAATTCCGAGCCTGGGGTATCACACGGGAGTTGTTTTAATCTTTTGGTTCAAGGTTTTTGGGCAAGAAAGCACACCTTGGACGGGTGGTGGTTTGTGTTACACCAAACGGTGCGCAGGAAGGGTTTTAGAGAGAGAGGCAGAAAAGAGACGCTGCTCTAACAAATCAAAGAAGCCGACATGTCTTTGCCTGACTCACTTCTAGTGGTGTATCGGCCTTATTGATCCCTTAATTTTCTTTTAAGATTCCTTGATAACTGATAGATGCCGCCGACCTCTTCTCAAAATCTGCCATCTAGACGAACAAGTCCACAAGAGATCTAGAGCAGATTACCATCTCCTCATCAAGAGGGGGGCATTGGGGAACGTTGGCGACAATGACAACGCATAGACAGGGATTTCCAAGCAATTGTTTATTCCAGAATCCTGCAAGGCGAACGCGGGGTGTGCGTTGTCGAGGCGTGCGGCTTACCGCGTAGCTTGAATGGGCGAGGAGGACTCGCAGCCACCCTTCGGGCCCAGAATCCCGGGACATGCTCCAGGAAAAGCAAACAAAGGCCAAGAAGAAAACCATGCAGCCAGCTGAAATGACGGAAGAGGAGACCCAGTTCCCTGCAGAGTCCAAGAGGCATGTGACGGCGACGTCCCAGCGTTGGTCCAACGCAGATGCACCTCGCTGTCTCGATCCCGAAGGCAATGGGTTCGCCTGGTTCGCATTCTTTTTTTTTTTTCTTTCTCCCATTGTCTGAGAGTTTGACGCTATTGAGAGAGTTGGAGCTGGACCCGAATTTTTCTCTTCCTTTGATATCCGGGCCATGCTTCCGGAGCCAATAACCAAACATTCTTTTTTGGTGTAACCATCCCCCCCCCCCCTAAGCGATGTCACTCAAACATCCACACCGGTCTGGCTGATTCCCTTTGTTTCGAAGGGGGCAAATAGTCCAAGGGTGAATAATGGATAACGCGGCAGGCAAGTTAGATCCGGGCGCTCCATTGCAGCGCCTGCCACCGGCATTGCGCGTGCGGCGTGTTCCGCGGGTCTGTGACACCCGAGACCCGGATTGCAAAAAAAAATAAAAAAATAAAAAAATAAAAAATAAAAAATAAGATTCTTTCACAGCGACAAAACCTTTACATACCGGCGGCCCGTGGCAAAAGTATTCCGTGTGGGGGTGTCATGGTTAATTAACTCCCTGGTTGAATCACGGTCTCGCTGAGAAGAGCTTCGTCGGCGCCCTGACCGTCTGCCATCTCGGTCAACATGTTCCATTTTGGGTCCTTCTTGTTTCATCAACAAGCCAAGGCCGTGTCAAGCAACAAAAAGCAGAGCTCAGTCCTTTTCAGAATTGATATGGTTGAACGTGGCATGCGTGGCCACCGCTCGTGGGGGAGTCTATGGGCAACTAACCAACTGCAGCTGCCCGCTGGTGCCGGCCGCATCTTTTGCGTAAAAGAAAGCCGTGAAAATCTGCAACCGGTCCCACGAATTCTTGTGTCTGCAGCAGTGGCTCATAGATTCTGCACGTAATGTCCCCGCTAAACCATTGCTCTTCTTTGTCTTGACGTGCGTTTGTCAATGCCGGCGTTTGCGGCAGGGCACCTGCCGTAAAATTCACTTCCTCTTCATACCTCTTTATACTTCTTATTCACAATACTTCTTTCTTCTTTCTCCACTCTTTATACTTCTTATTCACTCTTTATACTTCTTCCTTTACTCTTAAAAACTTCTTCCCTCGCTCTTCACATTTCTTCCTTGGCTATTCACACTTCTTCACCCGCTCTTCATACTTCTTCTGTTCTTCCTAGCACAGAGTCCTCTGACAATTATGGCTTCAGAGGCTTCGGATGAAGTCGAAGTCAGGTGGCGGTCCATGATGGCCCTCGACCTGCCACCGGCGCCAGCGAATATCCGCCGCAATCATTATGATAACAAGGCGGAATTCATGGAAGATCTGGCCACAAGATGCAACCAATTCGCAGACTCAGAGGAGACCGAATTTGGAGCCTTTTCAGCTGGCCATTCTTTTCATCGCGAGTCCTGCTTGTGCAAAAGATCTCAAGTTTTGTAAGTAGCCAATAAGTGGCAGAGGAAAAGTTAGCTAACACTGTCCAAGTCGTCAACGGAAGCTATCGCCTCAAAGTAGCCGAGACAGTCGTCCCGTCCGAGCAGCCGTCTGGCCAGGATGAAACTCCCTGACCGCAGTCGAGCCCACGGCATCGAGCTTCTTTGATCGCGCCTTAGGAAGTGTTTGGAAGTTCGCCCACCACCGGCTCGCGTCCTCACCAACGCCACCAGAGCAGCCAACTGCAAGTTCTGAACCTGCTCCAGACCCTCAACCGTCGACCAGAAGAGGCCTCAGGAGTCTGAAAAGAAAGAGAAGTCATAGCAATACAACTCGATCAACTCTTCCCGACACAGTTTCTTCAGTTGTCAACAGGCCGAAGACTGTACGCCCCCGCCGATCGTCTCCCACAGCCCGTACGGATGGCGATCCAAGAAGTGATGAATACTGGGACCCTGACCTCGATATCGTTCATCCCGACCAAGACAAAATCGACCAGAAAATATACGAGGAATATCTGCAGCGACAATTCAAAAGTGGCATCACGGATCCAAACTTCTAAAGAAAGCTAGACCAACCTTCCAAAAGAAGTCGGACAGCCTATTAGGGCCTACTCATGAGACTAAGTCCCATGGAATACCTGGGCGTATATTACCAGTGTTGGTATCACAAAGGATCAATACGATATCTATCGTGGTGATGTTGTTGCTTGTTGTTCTGTTAGGGCAGATCTTTACCCTATTGCAGTTACAGGTCTATGGTACAAAAGTGGGCCCATCATTGATTTGAGGCAATGAGAGAACTGCATTCACATCCATCAACACGTTAATCATCAACACGCTGATCAAACGGCTATTACGAAATAGCCAACCCAACCACCCTGACGCTATTTCGAAACAGCCCAGCCGGTACGGAAACGTAGAGTCCCTACAAAAGCACGAGGAACCGCAGACTAACATCCAGCAGCCAGACAAGCACCACAGTGGCTGTTTTGCATCAGCTAAGCCCCCACGCCCAACACCCCTCTCAGCCCTTCACTCGTCGTCCTATAACCAAAAGGACAAATACAACACCTGGCATCGCGAACGATGCCGGGTAACCTAAGAGGTACGTCATCGTCAAGCCACGGCTGTTACGTAACAGCCAAGCCCATAACGCACGTCTAACAACGTCACAGCCAAGGGCAACAAGCCCAAGGCATCCCCAAGCGCGCCCTCTCGCAGGTCGCGACGGCTGCAGACGCCGACTGAACACCCCCAAGAAGGGGGGTCAGAGGAAGGGTTTGCAGTCACAGCGACCTGTGAGGGGCCCGCCGGGGAGACCGGCATCACACACATGGAAGTCGACGAGCCGCCACAGTCAGCGCAAGCCAGCCTCAGCCCTAACCATCAGCAGCCGTCCCAACAGGCTGACGTCCCCGCCGAGGCGGGCGACGTTATGCTAGAGGCCTCTACCGCCGGGCAGTCCGCCACCAGTCCGTCCCCTAAACACGATGAGCAGCTCACGCAGGAGCAGCCTGCCGAGGAGCAGCTTATCGAGGAGCTCACCGGGCAGGACGTCACATCTGACGTGGACGAAACTGAAGACAATGACGCCGTCGGGATCGACTCTGACCTAGACCACGAGATGGGCTATCTCTTAGATGAGCCTCTCCCCGCCGAAAACGCGACGCTCGGCTTTAATAACCCTCTAACCCACGACGACGTATATAACTCCTAATACGCAGACGCCACCGTCATAGTCCTGCCTAGCGGCTTCTGATAGATATCGCAGGAAGAGCAGAGAGCGTTGTTCCTAGTCAGGTACTAGAAACTCCTAGCCCACATGAGACACTCGGTTAGGGAATGGCAGGAGCCTGACCCTGCCCACCCTGACGCGTACGTGCTAGACCTCGTCTCCTCAGACGGGGAAACAGAGTACTCGGAGATCTCCCTATACGACAACTACTCGGATCCTAGGCCTAGGAGTAGGTAGCAGGCCAAGGCGGCGTTGCGCGAGGAGCGCGAACTAAGCCCTGCCGACGTATTCGAGCCGACACCCACCAAGGAGCCTGCCGCCCCAGGCGCGCTCCCGCCTGACATCCAGGCGATCCTAGATATGCCTGACGCCGCTCCCGCATCACCCGCCGCCGCACCGCAGCCTAAGAGGACAGCCGCACTTGAGCTGCTGCAGAAGGCTAACGGGGAGACCAGGGAGCGGAAGGCCCGCGAGGCAGCAGGCGAAGCATCCTGCTCGAGTCCACCGTCGGCCACGGCCTCTCCGGCCGCGCAGCCCGTCCGCAGCCCGTCTCCCAGCAAGTGCGTCAATCCCGTTAGACGTCTCGCCAGGCCCCTCTAAGACTCGTGATGCCGATGAGGCCACCCGAGGTAGTCTCAAGAGGAAATCCTCCGTTAATTCGGCTACTTGAAGTTTGAAGGAGAAGGTCATAAACTTTACGAAGCGCGCTAAAATCTACTAAGCCTTGAGGAAGAGGAAACCCTCATCTAGCAGTGCAGACTTTGGTCCTGATACGTCGACTAACACGGAAACAGAACCCTTAGACAAAGGAAAGGGTCCCACGACCCGCTTAGCAGCCACTACTATAGCGCGTGTGCCTCACGATGGCTCTGCGCTAATCCTACGAGAGAAGAGAATAGATCAACGGATCTGATAACACGACCGACTAGATGACAAAGGGATCACCAAACCGATCCCTGAATAATCTCATTGATAAGAACGAATTAAATATCTGGGCAACAGTATCCGGGCAACAGGACTCGAGGGTATAACTTTCAAGTGGAGATGGAGACAATCTTTTTCAGCCTTGGTGGCGGAGTGGTTAACCGTCGCAGGCAGCCTTCGTGGACTCTATCTACGCAAGGTCGCTGGTTCGAATCCAGCCAGGGCCGCAATCTAACCTATACCGTATCTACCACGTTATTATAGAAGGCGGGCTGGTGACTCGGGGGTCGTTGAAATTTTTGTGCAATTGATATCAGATTATAGGGTGCATGAGGCAATGAGGCAAGATGATGATGTATTCTCTAAGTAGTTATGGCTTCTCATATGTGCACGTGATACTACAGGTGGTCCTTGTAGCCAGTCTCAATCAACAGCCAGCCTTAATTAACAGCTAGTCTTTGATTAACTGGCTGTTACCTAGGTACCTACTAATAAGTGAGCAACGTAAATAGAGGCCCGCGCCGGTGTGCGCCTGGCTGACCAACCCTCCGTCAGCGATCAATTTCTCGTGCCTACCTCGGTGGCTGCGCCGCCACTATTATTACAGTAGCGAACTAGGTACTAATGGAGTTAGACCCTGTAAGAACCTGCTAGAAGAGATACAGAAAACGTGGCTGTTACTCAAATGCCCGAAAATAAAGCTTTCCAAGCCACGTCAAAGAAAAAGGTATTTACTTAAAGTTAGACGTTGTGTAGAGTAAGAAACATGACTAGCATCGAGTAAAAAAACGCTGCTGAACATGTAAACCAAATTAATCAGTTCTATAATAGAAGAAATAGCACCGTAATATCTGAACACTTTACGCGTAACGGACTGCTGGTCGATAATGGCGGCTCGAGACGCACCTTGACTTTCCTAAGGCGGCAATTCTTTAGTGTGGCTTGGTGATGGGGCGAATACGAGACGGCATCATACTAGAGCGGTGACTTGAATGATGGAGCGCTCGTAAAGAAATACGAAGTAAAGAAAGGACTACGCAGTTAGCACAAAATATTCTCCTTATTAGTTATAGCTGCCTCTTGAGGGTCTTGTTGCCGTGGCATTCGGTATGCGGGGCTGGAGATAACATAGTTCCTCTTTGGGAAGACTGTATCCACAAGGTCATGCGAATCACTTAAAGAGTGCTATAAATGGCTGCTGCCTTGCTAGTTAGCTCACATTTGATCTCTGCTTGTAATTTAACTAACCATGCCGCTCTTGACTTATCTTTTACCCCTCTTTTGCAGCTGGCAGGCTGATTTTTGGCAGCTGGCAGCGATTAATTTGGTGATGGCTTCGTTACCCTCCCACCAAACCTCCCAACTTCAACACAACCACACACAAATCAACATCGCTAAAGGCTTTGAAAGATAATAATTTTTTTTTATCATTTTGACCCCTTTTTTATCATATAAAGGCTTTAAATCACGTTTTACTTTATGCAAATGCATTTGTTCTTTACATACAAAACCCTCCCTACCGCACCAGATTACTTACATAACAACTAGCCCCTCGAACAACCCGCCAAAAACACGCCTTCTTCAAGGGCCCTTGACATGGGGGGAGAGGGACTACTCCTATCACCACGGCTTAGCCTCTACAAGGGCTAGAAGAGATGCACTTTAGAACTTGACGCCTAGTCTATAGAGTGACGGAGGCGCGGCCATAAGTGGTGGAAAGATGCGTGCGAAAACTAAACACAACAAGCGGAAAGCACGCGTTTAGGACTAGAGAAAAATTGTCATCAAACTAGCAGAGCGACTTGCTAAAATTAGTAGCTTTTATCAAAATTTCAGCAACCACACCCCGATTTCTTCTCAAGACACGCATAATATACGTTATCCGCGTCGATATCCCGCAACAATGATTGCCATCCTCGCCAAACAGCGTCTGCCATCTCGGCATCTAGAAGCGCTCGCAAACCTGGTTCTCCGCCTCGGCATAGACGCGTATTACTGGCTGCACGCTCTCTGGCAGCGTTAGCGAACGACATGGCGATAACGCGATACTGCAGTGGGACACGAGGGGTATTTGTTGATATGTTTAGCATCTCACACCGGTACACCATTTCCCTGCCGGTTATTACTGGTAAAGTAGCGTACCCTCGTTACGTCAGTAGCCGGCGTGATGTGCTATGTTGAGGGCAGCAAGTCATGCAGGCGGCCAGGCAGGCAGCTGCTCAGCCGCCATTGGTTTGGTGGGGTCACGAGCTGGCGGCCCGGTAAACAAGGCCCCCGTCGTCTGCACCACGCAAACCCCCAACAAACTACACGCCCAAGACCAGGCCCTTTTAATCCTTTTTTCTTCCTTCTCGAGCAGGTCATTTTTCGGAAACCGTATAGCAGGCCTATCCCATCAGGTAGGTCTGCCTCAGAACGGCACCAGCCACAAAATACGTCCTGGCGCTCGGACCGGCTTGATCTGCGCAGCCTTGCCTTGCACTTTGGACTGTTGACCGCAACTGCGTCCGCTCACCTCTGCTTACTCGGTCAGACATGCGCTGCGCTCGATAGCATCTGCGCGCAGAAGTAGTTTTGTCCAGCATCGTTTGTACAAATCTTGAGCTGTATCATCATCTCCCCTCATCCACCCCACCTCAACCACATTCCAACCCACCACTTCCTCACCCCACGCAGCTGAGCATTCCGTCTCGCCTTGCCAGATGACGTACCCCTCGGGCTTCAGCATGCCGGGGGCATTCCACAACGACGTCGGCGCGACGACGGGCTCACCGCCTTTCATCTTCCGACCGCCCATATCCTCACCGTCGCCGTCGGGTTCTGCCTTTCTCGAGCGCCGGCGCAAACGAAGTCGCCCAGGCACGGCTGCTACTGCCGATGATGCGCCCCCCGTCGTGAGCCTCTTTGGCGCCGCCGCCGTGCCGCAGCACACGCCTGCCAAGGCATACGCCCTCGCCGGCACCCTCGACACGCCGGGCCACGCAGAGGCCAATGTCCTGGGCGAGAGCATGTACTCGGACTCCAACTACCGGACGGCTCTTGGGTCGAAGCGCTCACGCCACGACAACGACGACGACGACGCATCCAGCGGCGGCGCCCCGACATCGCTGTTCCGCCACGACCCGCCAGCATCGCCGCCACAGGGATGGGGCAGCGTAGCCATCAACGCCGTCGGCGGCGTCGTCGGCGGTGTCGTCGGCCGCGTGTGGGAGTTTTGCAAAGCGGGTGCCTTCAAGGGCTTCTACGCAGGCGGCGGCCGGGGCTTCGCTATGACTTCGACAGGGGCCATGGTGGAGAGACCTGACGACGCTCCCCTGCCACCCGCCGACGACTTCTCCTGCAACTACCACTTCCATCATTACGACGACTACGAGCACCGCGTGCCGGGCCACTTTCCCGCCTCGCAGACTGACGACACCTCGTATCATTTCCGCGCCGTCGTCGACGACATTGCGCCGCCGACCCCAGCCGACAACGAGCAACATCACCACTACCCCTACCAACCTGCCAGTCCGTCCCCTAGCATCCCGGCCGCGAAGCGTCGACAGACGACGCACGCCGACGACCTAGGCCGAAACTGGGTCCTCGTCAACGACGGCACACACACCACCACCACCAGCAGCGGCCGGCCGTTTGCCGCCGCGACACCGCGCAAGATCAGCAGCGGCCACCGATCGTCGCCCCGTAACCGCAACTACACGCCTTCGGTGACCACGGGCCGCCGCATCTCGGCCACCCCCAATAGTAGCCGCGCCTCGATGCCGTCCGCCCCCCGCTTCTCCTACCGCCCGGAGACGCCCTCTGAGCAGCAGCAGCGTCGCCCTCCCTCATCCGCCTCGTACGCCTCCCCGCGGTCCGCCTCCCCGACCAAGCCCGCCTCGACCCCCTACACCCACCACCACCATCCCTACACCACCGCCAGCACCGCCTCCATTGCCTCACCCTCCCAGACACACTCCTACTCGGGCTCCCAGTCCCGCAGCGCCGGCGCCGGCCACCGCCGCAGACGCAGTGGCACCGTCGCCAGCACCAGCGCCCACCGCCGCGCCAACAGCGCCGCGTCGGCCGCCTCGAGCCGCGGCGACTCTGGCGACGCGCCTTCGCCCCGCAAAACGGACAGCCCCCGCCTCGACGCCGAGGCCAAGCACCTCGCCGCCCGCCGCAAGATGGAGGAACGCGACGCCGATGTCCGCATCTCGGCGTTTAACAAGCGCCTCCAGGACATGATCCGACAGGGCAAGGAGGCCCTGGGCACCACGATTGAGATTGACGATGTGGCCGGCGACGACTGGGTCGACGAGGAGTAAGAGAGGGGGGGGGGGGGGTGAAAAAAACGCTGGCATTTTTCTTTCGCGTTTTTTTTTTTTTTT
>JAEIJG010001138.1:0-13648 GCA_037289395.1 Beauveria scarabaeidicola
GGGGGGGGGGGGGGGGGGGGGGGGGGGGGTGGGCAGGGGGGGAAGGTAAGATGGGCAAGCTTTTATTATTAATCACGGAGCTCACTGTGTAGGTATGTGAGCTGTCGAGTTATTAAGTAGCTATATCAGTAAGCTTAAATTTTTAACTACTTGTAGTTAGTTATATTGCTCTAGCAGGGAGCTCTCTAGGTTCTGCGAACCGCATTTCTTTCTGTGTTGGGATGACCGATAATTAGTAAACAGCGTCTGATGGAGGATTCACTATCCGTAACCTACACCGAGGCAGCAAGCGGCGCGTAGGTTGCAAACGAGCCCCCTGTTTTCACCGTGTCCCTCGGTCATGATGTAATGTCTTTCGTGGCTACCAAAAAAAGATTTTTTTTTTTTTTCCTTCATGCAATGTATAAAAAGAAAAGAGCTTCATGCTGCCACGAGCGGAGCCGGCGCAGCGAGTCGGGACGCAGTGCAATCCTCTACTCATCCACCTATTGCTACGCTAGTTATATAAGTATCATGCACATATGCCGCCGCAAGAGGAGAGAAATATCAGTATATTATTGACGAAATCTTCAGGGTCCCCCTCCCCCGGTTATGGAACTCGTTGTCCACTCGCAATAACCCGCCACTTCGCCCCCCATGTCAACTCCCGTTGCTGCAGAATTTGACAAGAAATCCTCCGCTCGCAGCGGAGCTCGCAAGGGGTCGGGCGGTAATAATTTTATTAAATATGCCTCAGGAGTAAAAAGGGTCGCCGCGTATTCTTCTGCGCGTCTGATATTCCCGAGGCATGTTGGCATGTCAACTTTGTGAAATGACAGCGGCTTGTCGCGTGACCACCTTCTAAATAGTTAGATAAAGCCCTGTTTGGGAGACTGGATTCTTGGCCGTTTGTGGGGACTTGGTAAATTGTTGTTGTTGGGGAAAAAAAGGTCACGATACGTATCGTTGGTATGAGGTTATTAGTTGATTATTCTTGTTGTTATTCTTTCTTGTTCTGATTGTGTGTGTGGAAGCCTCCGTCGTCAGGTTGTGTGCCGGGAGGAAGCAGCTTCTCTTTCGCAAGCAGGTCCAATTCGTACAAATGTTCACACCGAAAAATCTATTCTTCCGCTCTATGGTTTATTCCAGCTAATCAGGGGTCACTGGTGGGTGCCGCGTTGACGAGGTTGACGAGGGTCATCTTCCATCGCTTCTCGTATCGCCAAAGGAGGTGTTGATGACGCCAAAAGTGTTGATGACGCCAAAAGTGTTGATGACGCCAAAAGTCCATCTTGAAGATCCTCTCCGCAGGCTTACATTCTCGTCGTATCAGGGCAGAAGCCGTACCCATCAGTCGTGGCTCCATTGCCTCTGGCTGCTCTGGAAAATTGGTTTTCATGGTCAACGGCTCCAGCGGCTCTGGTTCCTTTGCCTCGATAGGCTCTGATTCCTTTGCCTCGATAGGCTCTAGTTCCTGATGCTGGGCAGCAACTGATAGATCAAAGGCTGCCTCTGGCTGGCGCCCTCGGGATTGACCCTGGGCTGGATAAAGAGGCCTCGTCAATGATATTTCCGCGTGGACGAAATCCCCAGAGGTCAACTCCCCAGTGTCCGCCAGTTCATCATCATCATCTTCTTCTTCTTCTTCTTCTTTTTTTTTCGTGAATGAGATTATTTGTCTTTTTTAAAACATTTTACTTCATATTAATGCGTTTAGACATATCATGTCCGACTCGCGATAATCTCTTTAGCGACTTTGGCTGTCGAGTTGACAATCAGCGCATGCTCGTACCCGTGCATCTTTTCCTTGAGCGCCTCCAGATCCTCGCCCTCCCATGGAATTTCCTGTACGAGGATAGGCGCGCCGCGGTCGACCTCGGCAATGACGTAGTGCGCCATGATTCCCGTGCGGGCCAATGTACCGGCCTGGAAGGCGGCAAAGGCACGCTCGATGGCGTTGGCGCCGTCGAACTCGCCGGGCATGGCGGGGTGGAGGTTGATGATGCGGATGCCAGCCCTGTCAATGGGATCCAAAAAGGCTGGCGAAAAGACGTACATCCAGCCAGCGAGCACAATCAGCTCCGGGCGCTGGTCCTCGGGCGCTGAAAGGATGTTGGCCGCAAGAGCGGCGTCGTACTTTTGACGGGCTTGTGTGATTTTGGCCTCGTCCGTCTCGCCCTTTTTCTGAAAGCCGTTGCTGATCAGGTTGAAGTATTGCCAAGGAATGCCGGCCTTGTCGGCACGTGCCGTGGCGTATGCAGTCTTGCGGTTGGTAATGAGCGCAATGATGCGACTTTGTGGGAGGGAGCCGCTGGCGATGCCGTCAATGAGAGCCTGGAAGTTGGAACCAAAGCCCGAGGCCATGACTGTAATGCGGCATGGTGAGTCTTGTGACTCTACCATCTTGTAGAAACTTGTCTTTCTGTTGTTTCTGTTGGGAAAAGGTCACGATACGTATCGTTGATTTGAGGTTATTCGTTGATTATTCCTGTGGTTGTTGTTCTTTTTTTTTGTGTGGAAGCCTTTGTCGTCAGATTGTGGAAGTGGGTCCACCACCAACCCTTTGACCAATCAAAGGTCTCGTTGCTGGGCTGCTTGTGCAGGCTTCCAACAAGTTGTTGCTTCGGTATGCTACTGAGCATGCATACTCGGGTTGCCCGCTGCAAATTACAAAGCTTTATTAGCATTTAGAAATAGCCGTCTTGTAAGTTGTACTCGGCATATTCGGGCTTCATGGCCAGAGACGCACGAAACTGCGTCGATTTGTACTTTAAACTCCGCGTTGCAAACTACTTCATGTACTCCTCTGGTTGACGCGTCGGCGGCCTTTGGAGAAATAATGTTATATTATAGTCATGAAAGCAAGTCAATAAAACGAGACGCATGTATTAGACAAATGGCATAAAAAAAATCTAAATATAAATGAAACGAAAGAATGTCGACCTTTTTTTCAATAAACGTAAATCGTCGAGCAAGTCAAGACGTATTTTAGTTGGTGGCAGGAGGCGTAGACGTAGCCGAGCCACTACTGGCCGCCTTTTCCGTCGCTGCCTCCTCCTTCTTTGGCTTGGCCGCCTTTTCCGTCACTGCCTCCTCCTTCTTTGGCTTGGCCGCCTTTTTACCACTGAATAGGTTTCCGAGTCCAAAGCCGCCCTTGCGGACTCTAAACATGTAGTAGATGAAAATGGCCATGGAAATGTTAAAAACAATGTACACCCACATGATGCCAAAGTTGCGCCAGCGCTCGCTCCAGTAGATGCGCGAGCCCGCCAGGAACTGGTCGGCGACCTTGTACGAGCAGTATCGGCAGTCCGACGTGGCGTCGGGGTTTTGCAGTGTGCCAGGGGCCTGGCTTGCCAGAGGGGCGAGATAGCTGCCGCACGTCTGCCCGTCGCGCGGGTCAAAGATTTGCGTCTCCTTCTCGGCACACTCGACCTCGCGGCCGTGCAGCATGGTCGCGACGATGCCGCCGATCCAGTACGTAAAGGGACTGACGCGGTACATGAAGATCCAGAAGCCGGGCAGAGCATTAGGTGGCTGCAAAACACCGTTGAACAGAATGCTCATCAAAACGAGGACCGTGACGATGCTCGAGGCCGTCTGCGCATCTGGCATGGCGACAATGGTCATGTGCGCAAATGACGAGGCGTACAGGAACAACTGCATGACAAAGATCAAGACCAGACCCTGGCGATCAGACGTCTGAATCCCAACAACCGGGTAGTAGAAACAGGCCCAGATCAGAATAGCCGCCACAATTTGGTACGGAATCTCCACGATAATGTTGGCAAGAACAAAGGCAATCCACGAATAAGCCTTGCTTGGTCTCTCGCGGACCTCGTACAGCGATCGCTGCGTGACGAAGAGAGGCTGAATCTGCTGAACAAGAGTAGGGAAGATGTTGGTAATCATAAAGACGGAGAACATGACAATCTGCATCCCACCAAGACTGATCTTGGCGTTGAAGAATGTGAAACCAATAAAGAGACCTGCCGCAACGCTGAGAGCAATCTTGGCAATGACGTAGCTGGGCATGCGCCAGTACTGCTGGAAGATGCGGTAGGTGACCTCGCGAAGCTGCGTCGTCAGCGGCATGGCAAATTCGGCTCGCTGGTGGTCATCGGCAGACGAGTCTGTGTGACGGGGCTCTGACTGAACGCGGTCAAGTTCCTTTTGAACGGCAACACTCTCCTGACTATCGTTCCAGACCGACTGCCAGTCCTTGCCCTCATCGTTGTAGCCGTTGTTGACAACCTCGAGCATGTATTCAGCGGGGTTTTCCTGATCGTCGCACTTGCGGCCACCATTGCCTTCAAAGTAGTCGAGAAGCGTTCGCGAATTGTCACCAATCTGGCCAAAGTAGACAGTCTTGCCGCCCTTGGCCAAGAACAGGAGACGGTCGAATTCTTGAAAGAGAATGGCAGAGGGCTGGTGGACGGTGCAGAGAATGGCCTGGCCGGAATCGGCCAGCTTGCGCAGGAACGAGCAGATGGACCAAGAAGATTGCGAGTCGAGACCACTCGTGGGCTCGTCGAGGAAGAGAAGCAGCTTGGGCTTTGCAGCAAGCTCGACACCAATAGTCAGAAGCTTGCGCTGCTCGACGTTGAGGCCTTCACCAGGAACACCAACAACAGCGTTGGCAAATTCTTCCATGTTGAGCATCTTGATGACATCTTCGACAAAGTCGTACTTTTCCTTTTTGCTGACCGTGTTGGGCTGGCGAAGCATTGCACTGAATCGAAGACTTTCACGGACCGTTGCGGTTTCGAGATGGAGATCTAATATCCGATTAGTCAAAGCGTAGACCAATGTTGACATGACGGCTCTTACCTTGTTGCTGGACGTAACCGGTGTTGCGCTGGAAACTGGCATCGAGAGGCTTTCCGCTTACAAGCATGTCGCCAGTAATCACACCCATGGTGGTTCGCTGAGCCAGCACATCCAAAAGTGTCGTCTTACCAGCACCAGATACACCCATGAGAGCAGTCAGAGTGCCAGGCTTGACCCATCCGGAAACGTGGTCCAGCAGTCTTCTCTCCCCGCCCTTGTAGGGGATATCATATACCACATCGCGCCAAGTGAAGACGTCGGTTTGGGGGGCTAGTGGGACCTCTTCGGCATTCTCGTCTTTGGTTTTTTCTGTTTCTGCGGGCTTCTTGCCTCCCTTGAGGAGGTAGCCAGGAACATGGCCTCGCTGGAAGACGAGAGCCTCGGCAGTGCTGGTGGTGGACGAGTTGATTTCGGTCACAATAAAGTACATGATCATGAAGGCGATCAGAAAGGCAAAGAGGATTCCAAGGTTTCTCCAGACATGGGAGTAGTGGTACTGGTAGCTCGCGTCAATGAATGCATCGCCGTTGACTGTCTCGGAGCCCTTGACGGAGCCAGCGACGGCGCAAATAAAGGAAGTGCCAACACGAGGCTCGTATGGAGGAACAAAGGAGCTTGGGCCACAGGGGAAATTGCGACCATGAAATTCATTGGCGACGAGAATCTCAAAGGCGTAAAAGATGGGATTGATCCATCTGAGCCAGGCGAACCAAGGATGCATAGACGGCTGGGGAATGACGAAACCTGTATAGATGACGAGGACCAAGACCATGACACCAGACAGACCCATGGCTTGTGAGACTGTCCTGGTAGAGGCTGCCAAGGTTCTAAAGACTGCGCTCATGACAAAGGTAGTCATGAAAGTAACGAGGAAAAACAGAAAGAATTGGGCAGGCTCGCGACGAAGACCGGTCATGAAGTAGAGGATAATGTTGAAGACGACAGCAGTGATGAACTTGATTGGTATATCGGACAGGATGCCGGCCATGGCCTCGGTAGCGGGATGATAAAAGGCATACGAGGCCTGCTTCTCGACAATGGGACGCTGGGAGTAGAGACTGTTGATTTCGGAAATGGCGGTGAGGGCGTTCATGAGGATGGCGATGAAGAGGACGGAGCCGCGGGCAAAGAAGCCGTCGGTGGTGGCGGGGTTCCCGTAAAAGGCGCTGCCGACGATGAGGGCGATGAAGACGTTGCTGGCGACCTGGGCCGACTGGGCCGAGATGTCGCCCCAGATGCGCTGGTAGGCGCGGCGGGTGTTTGCCTTGATCTGCATCCAGGTGCTGATGAGGTAGGGCGACTTGGGACGGACGTGGCGGGCCTGCATGGCGTTTTTGCGCTCGCGCAGCTGCGCCACGCTGTGCTCCTGGGCGGTGCCGCTAAACTCGCGATCGTGGGCGTCAATCTCGGCGACGAGCGCGCGGTGGTCGGCCGACTGCAGCCACGCCTTTTCAAAGTCCTCGGGCGTGCGCGGCACCTTGTTCTCGAAGCCGTCGCGCGTCTGGCGCTCGCCCGGGTTGGTGATGGAGGTGAGGAAGTCGCCGGTGGTCTGCCGCGGCGGGCAGTACCAGCCCATGTCCTCAAAGTAGCGCTTGGCCTGGCCCGCGGGGCCAAAGTAGATTTGGCGGCCCTCGTACAGCACCGTCGCCTTGTCGAACAGGTCGTAGATGGCCTGGCTCGCCTGGTAGATGGCCACGGCGCACACGGCATCGCCAATCTGCGTCACGGTCCGCAGGCTCTGCACAAACTTAAAGGCCGTGGCCGAGTCGAGACCGCGCGTGCTGTTGTCCCAGGCGCTGATGGGCGAGCCCGCCAGGAGCATCTCGGCGATGCTGACGCGCTTGCGCTCGCCGCCAGACACGCCGCGCACAAAGTCGTCGCCCACCTTTGTGTTGTACGTGTGGCTCAGCCCAAACGCCGCCATGACCACCTTGACCATGTACTTTGCGTACTCCTTGCGCGACATGCCGTGGATGCGCTCCTGCGGCGTCCGCACCGACGCCGCAAACTCGAGCGTCTGCCCGACCGTCAGATGCGGAAAGTGCTTGTCCACTTCCTGATTGTACGACGTCTCGCCCTTGAACTCGGCCATCATCTGCTTCTGCGGGATGCCGCTGTAGTGGATCTCGGTGTCGTCGCCCAGCTTGAGGCCGTACAGCTCGCCGCAGATGGCCTTGAGCATGGTGCTGCAGCCGGACCCGGGCCGCCCGAGCACGACGAGCAGCTCCCCGGGCTTGAGGATGCCGTTGAAGCCGTGCAGGATCTGCTTGTGCTCCTTGTTGCCAAAGTGCAAAAACTCGCCGAGCCGCAGCGGCGCCATCAGCAGCGAGCCCACCGTCTTCTGGATCTGCACCGCGTCGCCCGAGCCAAACACGTTGAGGTTGCGCCACGACACGCCCGTGTTGGGGCCCATGTGGTTCTCCTTGCGCACCTGGCTCACAAAGTGACGCACCCACTTGCTGAGATCGAATCTGTCGCTCTGCGGATCGAGCCGCGGGTCGTCCGACTCGAGCCCGGCGCCGCCCTGCGACGGCACCTGCTGCAGGCTGGCCACGCTGGACCGCCGCCGGCTGATTTGGCCCGCGAGGCGCATAATTTCCTCGCGGTCGTTGTCGGCAATCATGGCGTCGGTGTTGCGCCGGCTAACCGGCGCCCCCTGGTCGTTGCGCTCATCCGAGTCCGAGTCTTCGAGCTTGACCGGCTTCTCTACATCTTGGCGCGCGTCAATCTGGCCGGCGGCCGGGCCGGGTTGCTGCTGCTGCTGCTGCTGCTGATGCTGCTGGGGTTGGTACTCCAGCGCCGGCGCCACATCGAGGGCTGGCTGGATGGTGTTGCCGTGGTTGTTGGTCGCCATCTTGGAGACCTCACAAAAGGACTTGTCAAGAGCGTGTTGAAAGGTAAAAAGGCCCTTTCGATTACCAGGCACGCGCACACACAAGGTGTAGGCCGTATGATGTGTTTATGACGGTATACAGGCTTCTTACTCTGACAATGTATTAGTGGAAATCAAAGACAACTACAACCTGAGGCGGGACACACTGGGTATTTTAATCAACTAGACGTCTCGGCAGAGAGGGGCCCGACAAAGTCCGGAAGATGGCCTTTCATTGCGAATCGCTACGCGACGTTTCGTTGCACCGGACTTGTTTAGCTGGGGGACATTGGCCACCCCTCCTCCATGACAACTACAGTTGCAAAGTTGGTTCCAGCTTCGAGTCACTCTGGGCGTGGATCAGCCCATCGGCTTGGCTGCGGATTTTATTAACGCCCACTACTCACAGGCTACAGCCCAGGGAGCCCATAAAAAAAAAGAAAGACAACAGCCAGATAAGCACACGGCCCTTCGGGACGGAACTCTGGTACTCCCCGTAGAGTTTAGTTTAGTTTATTATGCAGAGCGGGGATTGGGCTCAGCGTATGGAGTAGAGTTGAAGCTGCTAAATAGTGTCCATTCACTGATGGTAAGTTATCTGGGCTAATTGGTTGCTTAGGCTGCTTCTGGCTAGTGTCTCACCTCAATTCTGCGGGTGACGATGGCGCATCTCTCAAGAGAAAGAGTAATTGGAGTAGGCTACGGTTGGTTGAGCTGCAAGTGCTCGGTAGTTGGTTGATCTAGTTCGTGGTGTGCAGAGCCGTCAGTCTTGGATATATCATGCATCCATGCAAATAACTGACATTGTCAGGTGAGCCCATCTCTCAAAAGCCTGTCACCTTTACTTTTTGGCTTCTGCATTGTTTTGGGCAATGCGGACAAACGCAACGGTTGGCTGAAACTTAAAAGTCCGCCATCCAACAAAACAAACTTTCCCCCCCCCCCGGGTCCCGGTTGCTTCTCGCCGCGCGCGCTTCAAAAGGGTCTGGCCCTGCCATGTGAAAATACCCTGAATATCTTGAATAATTCCAACGGGGAAAATCCGCATCACTCCGTAAACAAGCAAATGACGTGAACTTGCACCGCCACCCAAAATCTCCGCGTATTCGGAAGCCTCGGGCCCATCGAGGCTGAGCGTTGCGGTACAGCAAAAGATGCAAGGTCAATGGCAAGGTGGAGAATCCCGAAACCGCCCTGAGAGGTTGATGAGCCAAAGAGAGGTTGATGACTCAATGCACGCTGATTTCATCTCGGCCGGACGATCCCCTTTTTTTGCTAGTACGGATACAGTCTCTCTCGCTTAATCCTCTCGCTCTGGTCGCTTCAACTGCCAGCACAACTAGTTACTCTAGCTCTCGGCGCCTAACCGTAGACATTGCTTTATTAATCATACGAGAGCTTTGCAGCTTTGTCATTGCATCATCAGACTATTGCTCAATACCGTGGGAACAAGCTGCCTTGCCGTCAACCACCAACCAAGCCCCGGGCTACGCGAACGGGCAAGGCATCCGTCCTCACCGGTGCCCCGGGTTCCTGGGTCGCAAACGCCCCATCTACATCTTGCGTCTACAGCATCCCATCTATTATTATTAATTTGCCCACAACGCATCGCGCGGAGCTAACGGTAGGGGATGCGCGCTGTCGGGACGGCGACGGAGCCCGACGGTCAGTTGGCTCCGTAATAATAGTGGCCGACTTTTCCGATTATTTATGCTCTCAACTCCCCGCGGAGGAATCAATTTTTTTCCCCATCTTTCGACTTTTTAAAACCCCTACGTCCACTACCAAGAGTCCGTCAGTGGACAGGAGTTTTTTTAGCACCGATTTCTCCGACTTCTGAGCAGCCTTTTATTCTTCTTCTTCTTCTTCTTCTTCTTCTCCCTATTTAGGTCCATAAGTAAATTCAATCAAACGCGCAGTCATTCTTCCTGCATCTCGTCTTTACAAACGGCGTGGCCGACCATTCATTACGCTCCCCCACTTCCCATGCCGCCACATGTCCGCTAGAATATTATGCACAAAAGCTACCAAAGAATAAAGTCCGCCATGACGTCTTCTTTTGCCTTCGCAAACCAGCCCAACAATTTTCTCCTCGTTCGGTCCTGGCGAAAAGGATTGTGCATTTTCATCCCAACTAATTATCAATAGCAGCCAACGGAGGCGGCCTTGTATACGATACGGGGTCAAGACACCGTTCCCGCAGTCGTTCGTCGACCAACATCACACCCTAGACACCCCCCCCCCCCCGGGCCACGACATGCAACTCGTCGTTAATTGCACGCAGTCAGGCTACGCGGTTCCTTGTTTCCACTTCTTTCATCTGTAGATTCTCAAAGTCGCTACTTATATGCTTCATACATTGCTCTTAATGTGGTATCTAGAAAATTTCATACAAGGTATCCGTTTTCCTTGACCCAGGCCGCAACGTCGTCCTTGTCACGCTCGAGCCAAGCAATTCTAGCGCGGATGGAATCCTTAACCTGGTTCAGAGTCTGATCAAAGGCGCTCGTGTTCTTGTCGGCGAAAAAGGCCTCAATCTTGGCAAGCTGCTCGGGCTTTGTAGCACCGCCAGTCGTGATAGCAACAACGCCACCCAGCAGCGACGCATTGTCACCAACGTTCTTGATAATGAGGTCCCAATTCTTGGTCAGATATTCAAAAATGGCTTCAATGCCGTGGGGGTATGCGCGGTAACCTCCAAGAGCAGATGTGCAGTCCTGGTTCTTGATATCAGGACCAAAGACCATACCCAAGCTACGCTGAATGAGCTCAGGGTCCTCAGCACGGCCCATACATCTCAGGATGGTGTTGCGCTCGCTAGTGAGAGTCGAGCCACGGTAGATCTCAATGAGTTGTTCAAACTCCCTGGCACCACCGTGCTTCAAAGTCAAGGTAAAGACAGAGGACCGGAGATTGGGGTGGATAGCCGACTTATCACCGGTGACGTACTTGGCAAACATATCCTTGGCAGCTTGTATAATCTTTTCATCGCCACTGCCTCCCGCAGAAGCGAACATCAGAGTCTTGAACTGCCCCTCGCTGTGAGTATCAGTCTCCTTAAACTCCCAGCCGAGGGCATGAGCCTTGGGGCTGACGAGCTCTCTGCGGAACTTTTTCAGGCCATCGCGAACAGCCTTGTCCTCAAAAATCCAAGCACCCTCGACGCCTGATAGACGGCGCAGAATCTCACTCCAGACAACATACTCATTTTCAGAGTCGAAGCCCTTGAGCAGGTTCAGAATGCCGCTGGTCTTTTGGTAACCAGCAACAGCCAGCGAGGCAGCGTCGGCAATCATGCCAGCTCTATCCTCGACGGTAAGAAGGCCAGCCTTGGCAGCCTCACCAAGCTTGCCAAGTCGCTCGGGGGAGTAAGCTGTACGGTATAGGCTGGTGTGGTTGGCATTCAGCTTGAAGAAGTCATCAGCAGGAATGTCAAACTGAGTCTTTCGGACATTGAGAGTCGCGGCATTCTCGACACCCTCCTTGGTACGGAGACCGAGGAAGACGGGGTAGAGAACCTTGTCCTCTTCGGGCTTGACATCGCCGGTGCGGAGGAATCGGTTCTGGGTGACCTCGACGGTAGATCCGTTTTCGTTGACGGTGACGACAGGGTAACCCATCTCCTTAGTCCAGACACCCATGACCTCAGAGACGGGTTTTCCGCTGGCAGCAGCCAGTGAGGCCCAGAGGTCACCAGTCTCGGTGTTGCCGTAGGCGTGCTTCTTGAGATACTGGCGGACACCTTCGAGGAACTGATCCTCGCCTAGGTAGGTGGAAATCATGCGCAGAACAGCAGAGCCTTTGGAGTAAGAGATGGAGTCAAAGATTTGCGCAATCTCGTCAGCGCACTTGACTGGAACCTCGATGGGGTGACTGCTGCGAAGAGAGTCGAGCCCCAGAGCGGACTGCAGGTTATCGACAACGTACTCCTCCCAGACCTTCCACTCGGGGAAGAAGGAGTTTGAAGAGTACCAGGAAACCCAGGTAGCGAAACCCTCGTTGAGCCAGAGACCATCCCACCAGTCCATGGTGACAAGATTGCCAAACCACTGATGGGCGAGCTCGTGCTGGACGACCTCGGCAACACGAATCTTGGTGTTGATGCTCGTCTCCTTTTCGTCAAGCATCAGGTCGACAACGCGGTAGGTAACGAGACCCCAGTTTTCCATGGCACCGGCGGAGAAGTCAGGAATGGCAACCTGGTCCATCTTGGGGAGAGGGAAGTCGATACCAAACGTCTTTTCGTAAAAAGGAAGAGTCTTGGCGGCGAGATCGAGGGAGAAGCGGCCATGCTCAATGTCCTCGCTGGGAGGAGCGTAGACACGGACGGGCACGCGGTGAGCGGTGGTTTCGATATAGTTGAGCTCACCGACGACAAAGGCGAGCAGGTAGGTGGACATGAGGGGAGAGGTGTTAAAGTGGACGGCCTTTTTAGCGCCAACCTCGGTCTCGTTCTTGACGTCCATGTTGCTGAGACAGGTCAGGTGCTTGTCGGCGATGATGTGGACGGTGAACTTGGCCTTGAGAGAAGGCTCGTCGAAGCAGGGGAAGGCTCTGCGGGCATCGGTAGGCTCCATCTGGGAGACGGCGAGGACACCCTCTGAGCCATCTTTGTTCTTGTATGTGGAACGGTAGAAGCCCGCCATGCTGTCGTTGAGAATACCGGTGAACTTGATTTCGAGCTGAGCCTTGGAGCCTTTGGCGAGCGTTCCCTTGAAGTCGAACTTGGTGACTTGCTTCTTTTCGTCGGAGCTGACGGTTGCGTTGTCACTGTCAAGGCGGGGTCAGCAAATGTCTAGACTGCAAAGCCGATTTGGGAACTCTGACGTACGTGACAAGCTCGCCATTGGTGGTAACCTTGCTGGAGTGAATGGTAATGTCGAGGGTGTGAAGGGAGATGGAGGTCGAGTCCTCGACGACGTCGAGGTCGATAATGACGCTACCGTCATACTTGAAGTTGGTAAAGTCGGGCTCGAGGGTCAAATCGTAGTGGGTAGGGACGACGTTGGCGGGGAGGAGCTCGCGACCCTTGGTAGGGTCCTCCTTGACGCCGCCGTGGACGACACCAGACTGGGTTCTACACATGTTGTTTCGACGAAAGGAGCAGTGTCGCGTCTGGCTGGTGTGTAGGTAGCGAGATTGCGAGGCGGCCTGCAGAGAGCGAGAGTTCGAAAGAGCAGACGAGGGACGCTGGCTAGATAATATACTAGGTAACAAGACAGGCTGTCAGCAGGGATTTGTGGAATTCGGTACCAGGCAGTGGGGTGACGAGGGCGTTTATGGAAGGTGGTGGTGGACGGTTCGAATTGGTGTAAATGTACGTAAATGCGAGTGTGATGGCGGGGTCGCCTGGTTGGAGTAAATGGCGGGCATTCGTCTGTGGAGGGGCAGATGGACGGCGAGTGGATCAGCCATTTTTTGGCTGCTTGAAACCCTCGCGCCCAATCGGTGCAACTTGTTGGCGAAAAGGAGCGGATACAACAGTGGCTTGGTTTTTGGCTGGTTTTTGGCTGTATGCAATGCAAATCAGGCGCTGCATCAACGCTGAATTACCCTGAATTACCTTACCAGCCAGTGGCAGCCACTGACAGCCCGCCTGCACGGCCTGGAGTAGAGGTTGCCGGCAGTGAGCCACTAGCTCCATGCAGCTAGCACTTCAGGGGGACGTGATAAAAAAAAAAAAAAATCTTCCTCGGTGCTTCCCGCAACTTACGTCGAGCAGCCGCTGTAAAAACGTGCTGACGATGCCAGCTGTGGCCGCTGATGGGCCGCAGCTGAGAAGCCAGCCTTGATGGTGTTGGCGACTGCTCCTCCTGGCCTGCAAATCTCATGCAGCACCGACGACGGCCACGACGCCGACGATGACGCCGACGCCGACGCCCTCTGCGCCACCAGCCTCGTTGACTGCGTCCAATTGCTGGCCATGGAAGCCATCTGTCGAGACGACAAAAAAGGGCGCGCGCGGGG
>JAEIJG010001139.1:0-13639 GCA_037289395.1 Beauveria scarabaeidicola
TTAAAGTTAAGGCTTTTACTAGAGGTGGCCACAGGGCTATGGTGGCCACCTGACTATGCAGCACCTAATAGCGAATGCGGTGGGTGCGTGGCACGTGTAAAACCTCAGATTGATTGCTACCTCGAAGCTGTCTCTTATTTAGTGCGGGGACTGGCATTAGTGCCCACCTCGATACCCCCCACAGTGGCTGGGCGCAGCCACGGCATAATCGCCAGCGCTGACGACAGCTTCCTCCGACAGCATAGCTCTCGCATCGCCACCCAACGTACGGTTTGCCTGTCGAGATCGCGCTCTTTGCCGGAGCATTCGCACAAGGCAGCTGTGCTTTTTATTCTTTGACCACCAAGTCCTTCCAGACATCTTCTCTCAAACCCAATTCCACCTAGAACAGGACATCCCCATCCGAGCCCCCAGACGGCCGCGCTGCGTCATCGTCGCCAATCATGGCGTCCCTCCGCACTGCCGAGCACACAAAGTATGCCGTCTTGACGCTCTCGAAACTTTACAATCATAGATAGCGACTTTTCCATCATCGCTAACCCCTCGCTGCTTCCAGGACCGACCAGGAGCTTGCCATCTCCATCAAGAAAGCGACCAATGCCGACGAACTATCTCCCAAGCGCAAGCACGTTCGAGCATGCATCGTTTACACGTGGGATCACAGATCATCGCTGGCCTTTTGGTCCGGCATCAAGGTGTATGTCATAACGCCCCGTGGTGCGTGAGCGGACGCTGCGCTGACTGCAAACCCTACACAGCCAACCCATCATGGCCGACGAGGTTCAGACCTTCAAAGCCCTCATTACCATCCACAAGGTCTTGCAGGAAGGCCATCCTAGTGCTCTCAAGGAGGCCATGGCAAACAGAGGCTGGATTGACGGCCTGAACCGCGGAATGGCTGGTGAAGGCGTCCGCGGCTACGGTCCTCTGATTAGGGAATACGTCTACTTCCTGCTCGCCAAGCTATCCTTCCACCAGGCCCACCCTGAATTCAACGGAACATTCGAGTACGAGGAATATATCAGCCTCAAGGCAATCAATGACCCCAACGAAGGCTACGAGACCATCACAGACCTCATGGTGTTGCAGGATAAGATTGAGCAGTTCCAGAAACTCATCTTTTCTCACTTTCGCAACGTCGGTAACAATGAATGCCGAATCGCCGCCCTGGTACCACTTGTCCACGAGAGTTATGGAATCTACAAGTTCATCACAAGCATGCTTCGGGCCCTTCATACGAGTAAGGATGACTTCTGCTGGGCAACAGCCTATCCGGCACTTTACTAATCTTACTCAGTCACCGGTGATGACGATGCTCTGCAGCCCCTCCGCGAACGATACGATGCGCAACACTACCGACTCGTCAAGTTCTACTACGAGTGCTCCAATTTGCGCTACCTCACCAGCCTCATCAATATTCCCAAACTTCCCCATGATGCCCCAAACTTGCTCGCCGAAGACGAGAATGCGCCGGCTCTTCCTGCGCGCCCAAAGCAAGAGATTGAGCGCCAACCAACGCCTGTTGCTGAACCCAAATCGGAAGAACCCGATGAGATTTCAGACTTCTGGAAGAGCGAGCTGGACCGCCAGAATAGAGAATACGAAGAGCAGCAGCGAGTCCTGGAGCAGCGACAGCAAGCCCAGCTCATGGCCCAACAGCAGGCTCAAATGCAAGCCCAAAGAGACTTTGATGAGCAGCAGAGACGCCTTGCCGAGCAGCAGCAACGAGAGCAAGAAGCTTTACTTGCCCAGCAGGCCCAGTGGCAGACCCAGGGCAGGCTTGCAGAGTTGGAGCGTGAGAACTTGAACGCGCGCTCGCGCTTTGAGCAGGACCAGTTGATGTTACAAAAGTATGATCAACGTGTCAAGGCTCTCGAGGGCGAGCTGGCCCAGCTGCAAAACAACTACGGCCAGCAAATCACTAGCAAGGACGAGCAGATTCGAGCTCTGCAGGAACAAGTCAATACGTGGAGGACAAAATATGAGGCTCTGGCCAAGCTGTACTCGCAGCTGCGCACCGAGCACCTCGACCTTTTGCAAAAGTTTAAGGGGGTACAGCTCAAGGCCGCCAGCGCACAAGAAGCCATCGATCGACGCGAGAAGCTCGAGCGCGAAATCAAGACCAAGAACCTCGAGCTTGCCGACATGATTCGCGAGCGCGACCGTGCCATGCACGACAAGGACCGAGTCTCTGGCAGCAACAAGGACGAGTTGGAGAAGCTCAAGCGTGAGCTGCGCATGGCCAACGACCGCGCTGATAACCTGGAGCGCAGCAAAGGCAACGAACTGTCAACCATGCTGTCCAAGTACAACCGCGAGATGAGCGATCTGGAAGAGGCTTTACGCACCAAGTCTCGCGCCCTCGATGATGCTCACTCCAAGCTGCATGACGGTAGCTCCGATCTGGAGCAACTCCTGCGCGACAAGGAAGAGGAGCTCGAGGTGTACAAGGCTGGCATGGACCAAACTCTGATCGAGCTCAACGATCTCAAGCACAATCAGGGCAACAATGACGAGGTTCTGGATAGCCAGCTCGATGCCATCATCATGGCCAACCTAGATAAGATTAACGACATCATTGACTCTGTTCTCCAAGCCGCCATTGGCCGCGTCGACGATGCTCTTTACGAACTCGACTCTACCATGCAAGCTGGTAACCAAAACGCATCACCCGCCTACGTGCTATCACAGATTGAAAAGGCTGCCGCCAGCGCCATGGAATTTGCAACCTCTTTCAACAACTTTATTGCCGATGGCCCCAACAGCACACATGCGGAGCTGATCAAGTCAGTCAATGTGTTTTCGGGAGCCATGGCCGATGTGTGCAGCAACACCAAGGGTTTGACGAGACTGGCAACCGACGACAAAAAGACGGACTCGATGATGAACGGGGCCCGCCAGTCGGCCATGGCATCTGTACAGTTTTTCCGCAGCCTGCAAAGCTTCCGGCTGGAGGGCATGGACCAAGTGCAAAAGACGGACGTTGTCATTAACAGCAGCACAGACGTGCAGATGAACCTGCAGAAGCTGAACAAGCTAGTCGAGGGGTTCGCGCCTGGTTTCGGCAAGTTTGCCAACAATAAGGGAGATCTGGGTGATCTCGTCGACACGGAGCTTAGCAAGGCTGCTGATGCGATTGCTGCAGCGGCAGCTCGGCTGGCCAAGCTCAAAAACAAACCCCGTGACGGGTACTCTACATACGAGCTCAAAGTCAGCGACTCGATCCTAGATGCGGCTACGGCGATTACGAATGCAATTGCGGAGCTCATCAGAGCTACGACGGTCACACAGCAGGAGATCGTGCAGGCGGGCAAGGGTTCGTCGTCACGTACGGCATTCTACAAGAAGAACAACAGATGGACCGAGGGTCTTATTTCAGCAGCCAAGGCGGTAGCGTCGTCGACCAACACGCTGATTGAGACGGCAGACGGGGTGCTGTCGAAGCGCAACAGCCCTGAGCAGCTCATTGTAGCCTCGAACGACGTGGCTGCCTCGACGGCACAGCTGGTGGCAGCAAGCCGTGTCAAGGCCGGGTTCATGTCAAAGAACCAGGACAAGCTGGAGCAGGCCAGCAAGGCGGTCGGCGCTGCATGCCGGGCCCTGGTGCGGCAGGTGCAAAGCATGATCAAGGAGCGCTCGCAGGAGGAGGACCAGGTTGACTACTCCAAGCTTGGGCACCATGAGTTCAAGGTGCAGGAGATGGAGCAGCAGGTATGTTTTCTGGATGATTCTAGTTCTGAATTATTACGCACACACCCCGAGTATCACAGCAACGACTTGTGCAAGGTCACAGTGCATGTCTGCAAGCCACGTCTGGCCTGCAGATTGTCTGAGACCGGCACTTGGAAAGCTGATTCACGAGTGGCTTTCCTTGTTGAGTTTGGTGCATTTACATTTGCAACATGTGGCTAACGGGCAACGTTTGGATAGGTTGAAATTCTGCAGCTGGAGAATGCTCTTGCTGCAGCCAGACACAGATTGGGTGAAATGCGCAAGATTTCGTACCAAGAAGAATAAACCAGACACGTTGGTGGAAGCAGCCGGGGTGGAGGGGCGCAAAGAGGCAACAAGCAGCAAAAGAGACAACAAGGATGTCGACTCAGCAAGCAAGCACCGGTTGTTGGCCCGTGAGAATGCAGGGGGGTGAAGGCACGCAACACGGCGTCTGCGCTAGGCAGAGGTCGTCGGAGAGGCCGCGAGACTAGACCAAATACCCACCGGAGGAAAATGTGGATGAGGGCAGTGAACGGTTGGACGGCACAGACAGTGGATGGCACAGACGGTGGACGGCACAAACGGCTTGACGGGTAGGACTAAATATCCACCGGAGCATAATGTGGACCGAGGCGTAGGCGACCTCCGGAGATCAATGTGGACGGGAGCAGAGGGGTATAATACGAATGCATGAAATTGTTCGGTAATTATTATAATTATCACCAGGCATTAGAATTGATTCAATGGAAAAGAGAATGGTCTAGCGTCGTTGGTCTTTAGATGGAGCTTTGGGGTCGGTTTGTAGAGGCAGACCAACCCACTCAGCAGACAGAAGCGACGGCTTTGGCCTCAAGCGACGGCATTTGTCTATCTGCACATGGGTGAGCGCTTGATTTGCCAGTGAGAAAATCAAAGCGCCGTACTATGTAGGGATTTATTGCGTGGCGGGCAATGAAGATGTCGAGAATGTTTGGGTGATCTGAGTGGTCATGATTCAGATTCAGTGTCAACTGTCAAACAACAAGGGGTGTCGAGATGAGTTTGGGCGAAACGGAGTGGGGCGGGCTTTTTACTGGTCTCGGAGCATTTGATGGACATGGGGGATCGGGAATGCGATGAGGCATCGTCATGGGCCATGGCCGGCTGTGATGGTGGGATGGGCGGGTTGGCGGGCCAGGCAGGGGAGGCCTGAATTTGGGCGAAGGAGGGTGTGGGGAAGGTGAAGAAGGAAGACTAGGAGAGAAAAAGGTGGCTGACGAAAGCCGACGAGAGCCGTATGAAGCTAGGCTGGCAGGCTGGTGATGCCAGCGCTCGTTGGTTGGTGCATTTATACTCCGTACCTTCCGAGGTAATCGGTGCTCCGTACTAAGATTCTATCGGCCGACAGGGCATGACGGCATGATATGCTGCCGCGGACTGTCGGGGAAACCTTTAAGCGAAGCGACAAGAGAGCCGATGAGCCGCCTGGCAGGGGAGATGCATGAGCTGAGGTACCTACCCAACTACGGATACACTTTGAGCACTACCACTGTGAAGAGAAATACCCGTTGCAAATTATAGCCCAACGCCACCATGCACAAGTCGGCGCATTTTAGCTACCATGGAAGGATTCTAGAAACAAAATGGGAAAACCAAGCCGACTTTTCAAACGCCCTTGTTGGCAATCTTTTTCTTCAGTACTTTCACTGTCAGTGCTCGGAGGCTTGAGTGGCGTTGATCAAGGCAAACGCGCCCTGTTGCTTTCTCTCAGGGCCGTTATCCACTAAAGATACGCCAGGAGACGCCCAACACACCGCTCAACACACGCTAACTCCTCGCCCGCCGTTTCCTCTCTCCCGCCCGTTTTCTTGCTTCGCCACTCTGTCAAATCAGCAAACATCACTGCAAGGTGTAAAAAGTTCATGCTTAAAAAATTCTAATCTTGAATACATACTAGCACGTGCAGTGTAAACGCTACAGCTGGCGCCCAAGAACACAACAAGCCTCGCAGGGCTCCACCTTTTTTGGTGCCGCTTTTCCGCCTCCTCTCCACCTTCATCATCTCCGTTCTCTCCCACTCTTCGAGTATTCGTATGTGTCTCCCTCTTCTCCTCCGGGCCCCCCTCCTCTCAACTCAGTCTTCCCGTGACCAGTGGCGCATGCGAGAAACCCATGATGACCAAATTTTACATCTCCCACACCTTGCAAAAGCACGACGCCATTGGCTAATATTCTGAGACAAAGCCAACGCCATACAGTCTGATCTGTACGTACAGAGGTGAAGAGGCTGAGAGGGGTACACAAACACATCCGTTGCACAGGCGAACAAGACCAGGATGCGCAGAGCGTCCAGCTTTTCATGCAATCTCAAATCCCAATTATTCATCAAGAAGTGTTTTACGGCAGCCAGTATGCGAGGAAACGAGTTGCCAACGTCACCCATACAACTCTACGCTGCCTGCCAACTGCATACCTACGCAGCGCAAAAGCATGGTCCGCGAGTTACACAGTCATCGGTTCCTGATGTTTCTGATCGAGTCCATTGCGTTCGTACACTGACAAGAGTTATACAAATTGTTTCGGGCAACATCCGCCAGAGCTCAACAGCCTTCACCAACGACAGCGTAAACCAAGCCCCGGGAACAAGCAGCTCTCAGCGCCCTTCCGAAACACTGTGCCTCACGGTCCTCACCTACTAAAAGCAACGCCATCAATCTCTTGGACGCACAACGTCAATCTGTCCAACTTCGATCCATGCTTGTCCGCAAGCTGCAAGCCTGCAAGACACCAATCCCACTAAAGAGGTGGGTTTGGTGGGGTGCGAATAGAGAGCTTTGACTAGGCCAGATCTTGCCCGGATGGGCATCCGGACTTGCAGGGCAGAGCCATCTGCTGCGGGGTGAAGGCACACTAGACTTGGACGGATCGAGGATGCCTCTTCTCGCGCAGCCTGCTCTTTCGGGAAAATTTGTGACGGATAGAAGACCAGGTCGGCAACTCCGCCAACGAGGAAGCCCCTGGTCGTCAGCTCTGACGCAGTGACGCCTGGAAGCAGAGTAGAAGCATTTCCGCCTCGCGCAGTGCAAGGTGATTAATGTATCGGGATTCCTAATTTGGAACACAGTCGAGCCGCTAGTGCTACGCAAATTTGCGCTACGCGGCCATGTCCGCCCATGCTTGTGAGGCTACTTCAGCTACAGCCTACAAGGCCTGCTTACGAAGACATGATACAGCACAAAGCGAGTTAGCTCGGCCGTTGCGACAAGCCGTGGCGCTCGAACCAAGGCTGAGTTGTTGGCGATATCCACGAGCATGAGCACTAGTTGCAGAGATGCGGCTCAGTAGCGTATATGCAGCAATGAGTCGGCAACTGGGGTCATTTGAGAGTTGTTGGCTGGACATTGCAGGTGAGCCAGCGCGAGCGCCAGACCGCTAGCTAGCAAGCCACAAATTGCACTAATTTCCTTGGCAATGCTGACCCCTTCTCTGGTGGTTCAAACCGACGCATTCCCACCACGTTCTTGTCTCTCACGACGACTTCGAAACTCCACGCGACATTGAGTTTAGTGCGGCGCTGGCTACAGCTGGCCCAATCGCAGGTACATTACACCACTAAGTTATACCTCGGCGCATCGACGCAATAACGACCTCTGGTGAAGTTCGGCCAATATAAATACAAGTTGTTGCGCTAAAAAGTGCAGCCACCCGGAGGCAGATGTAGAGCCGGTGGGGCAGCGTGGGCACAGTTTCAAGCCAGTCAGTCCGCTTACCTCGGATCAAGATGAAGCTCGCCTGTGATGGTTATGCCCAGAGAGCTCAGTTGGTATGATCTAGCTCAACTTGATTGATATATTCTGACTCATGCTTTCCATTTACTCTTTCTATAGTCAATTGTGTGACACGAGGAGTTCATGACCGCCAGGATAGCGAACCTTCGGGGTGGGACCGGGTGACGCCGTCGCCCGTAGCTCCGCTCAGCACTCCGGAACCCCGGCTCGGTTGTGCTCAGCTTGTGCACCACCTAGTTCAGGACTCGGTATTGCCTAGCCTGTCAACAGAATGATCCCTCAAGGTCATCGCCAAAGGCTCTGTTGTGCGACAAGGAGAGTGAAAGTGGTAGAGGCGAAATGGCCGCCTCTATCTCCACAGCGGCTGACGCTTTGGCCGAGCAGGTTGGCGCGAAGTCGCTTGTTAGCGGCGGACTTGTGCTAGTCAACGGATACAAAGTACTAGTATCCGTAAGTTCAACAGCAATTGCTAGCAGCCGTTGGAGACACAGCCTCCTCCGCACAGGGGTTCTGCTTAGTCTCCTTAGTAGTGCAACGCCACATGATTTGACTGAGTCGTCGACTCGATCAAAAACTGTCGGGGACTGACGTCGGCTGAGACATGGCATCGCATCTCATTTGAGGCTGGTGGAGAGGATGAAAGTGAGTGCGAGGCAGATCAAGGGACCAATTGTTGCACCTTGCTAAATCAATGGCTCGCGCCACCACTGGACCGCCTTTATCGCCCCAGAATCGTCGCCATCAGAGAGAGGGCGTCCTTCGGTGTGTGTTCTAGGTCATGAGGCTGAAGCTCGCGAAGCCTCTTTGTTGTACAGAAAGCTTGTCGAATGAAGAAGAGAATTAGTTCGTACAGGCTTTCGAACCTTCTATTACCGGTACGGACATGGTAAATACTTTCGGTTTGTGCAACAGCCAAGACTTGGCAGGGGGGCTCTGTCCACAACGCAGAGTCGCAGACGGAGTACATAGCGGCAGGGACAGCCGGGGTCGCTCGTGCTGAATTCAGCCAAACGTGTGGGTCGTTGACTGTCAAGTGTCACTGTATAAGAGATGATTGAGCAAGCTCGTTCAGGTGAGCGAGAGTATGGAACACTTGGATGCTGGTGTGCCGCTATGTCGCCTGAGGTCAAGTGGCCGAGGTTAGCATGGGGATGGAGCACGATAGCGGGTATGTAGCAGACCAGCAGTGCGGTGCAGGTCCAGCTATGATGGCATTGAGGACCGGGGTCTTTGTGTGTAAAGGCCAAGTGCATGATGAAGAGACGCTGCTCTTGATGTCAGAAGGTTTCCATGGGTAAACTCTGTTTTGACGAGACTCACTCGTGTTCTGTCAAAAGTCATTGGCCAGGTATTTTTTTTTTCTTGAACAATCTTGTCATATTATATTACTGATTGCCGTCTTGCTTTTGTTTCACTTGATGCATGCCTGTGTGATAAGTTGTTGGGTTCGGCCGCAAGCCGACTAGCCACCATCATCAGCTGGGGCTGGCGTGTAAGTTGTGGGTTGCAACTTGGCGTCGGATACTGGCATCGGTGGCCGGGTTTGGTCTAGGACAGGGCATGCAATTTGGCAAGACACGAGCAAAAAGAGAGAGAGAGAACCGAGCTAGTCAGTAGGAAGGAAAAAAAAATTCCTTGCCCTCTTTTCATTTTGTCGGCTTCCTCTACCTAATGCGCTCTGGCGGCCCCGAGCCTTGAAGACTGCCAGCAACTGGTCCCTTGCGCTGCGCCACCTGCGTCCTTTGTCGCCTCCCTCCCCAACATGGTATTGCGCGTTGGCCATGCCACAATTGCTGTAAAAGACACGAGAAACAAAGATTTGAATTGCTGAACGATGCAACTAAGGAGCAAAAAAACTAATAGACTTAAAATCCAAATCCTCGAGCTGCATGCTCGAGGGGGTATTGCCTCCTTTGGTAAAACACACGAGATCCGTAAAACGCCATTTCTCCAACCCTCATTGCTCAGCCAATTTTTCGTTTTTTCTTCAGCGCATCCCTGTCGGTCATTGGACAAGAACTTGCCACTGCACTCGGAGTAAACTAGATAGACCGCGAAGAGAGATATAGAAAGAAAATAGAAAGGAAAGAAAAGAACAAACGCAGCGATCAAAAGGTATAGTGAAAATCCTCGTGTGGGTCATACTCCAGGTCGCTGAAAGGAACAAAGGCGTAAGGCAGATAACGTTAGCATGTCGGACAAAGAACGTCGGCAATGGGCCAATACTCACGTCGATCCGTGCTTAGCGGTTGCGTACATTGGCTCAGCACAGCGTCAACGTCCCACGTGTAGTGAATTCCAAAAGCCCGATGGTCCGCCACGTCTTCCAAACTCAGGACAGCAGGTAATGAGGCTGTCACGGTATAGCCAGGATAAGAGTTGGGTAGGTGGCAAGGTCAGCATTTACACCCAAGGACAATGCAGGAGAGCAAGTAACAGAGCAGTCGGTAAAAAGCGTTGTAGTAAAGACAGAAATGTGATTCGAAGAATATAGTTGACGGGGGGCTCGAGGGCGGTACGAGTACGGCATGCAGTATACTCAGGGAGTGCGACGGAGTCGAGCCTGGGGGCATGGGAGCCGCGGGCTGGGTTGGGGGTGTGGGTATGGTTGTGCGAGTGGATGGAGGTACTGTCTCTGCTCAGCAGCGCGGCATCCCATAGTAAGGTGTTGAGGCTCCCAAGCTTGGTGTAGAGAGAGACGGCTTCTGCTTGGAGTGCAAATATCTTTGGCTCCGATGTCAATGTGCTTTCAGCGATGTTATGCGGAAGTCGGTATCGGTTTGTTTTGACGGAGGCGACTTCAGTGAGATGCGATAGCGGATCCAATTCAATATGGTATCGAATCGCGAAACGATCGACAAGCTACTGGATCCATTGCTGCTCCCCAAACGTGTGATGTTCATTTGTGCTGAATTCTCCCGTGAAATTGCAATACTCGTTTTGCGTCGGCCAGTAGTTATTGAAAGGGATAAATTGATCATTGTAGGTCAATGAGATCTGTTGTTGGCAATCAAAGGACGGTGGTGTGCTGAAAGCGTACTCAGATGTCGACTGCTGGACGTAGTGGCTTTCTTGGACGGGTGAAGGAAAGACATTATTTGCCTGAGCGTGATAATAATTAAAACAGTCAGTCGATGTCGGATTTGGCACTGGTTCCCACGGATTATCGTCCACTGGCTCGATTTTGAGTTCGATTGTAGAGGGCGCGGGCGCCGAGATTTTCTCTGTGTCCTCGGCCGGGTTTTCGGCAGCTAGCTTCTCATCACCTATCATTGTTCATCGTTAGAGGTAGAAGAAATTGTATCTGCTTGGAACTGACCTGGTTCAAAGTTGTACATAAGCGATTGGCAGCGCGCCATTACATCCTGTTCGGTTCGGCACTGGTGTAGGGTGTATGACACGACCTCAGGATTATCGGCACACGAGTAAGAGACGGTAACGGTGTCAGCTGTTTCTCCGGATACAGTCCAGCTACCACCTGGATATGGCTCAAGATGTTTGAGGGCTGATGCGGGAAGAGAAGTCTGCATGATGCTCAATCTGTCGAGACCTGCGTCTGGAGGCTTGGTGGGAAGTTGAATCGAGTGTAAAGGTCGGAGAGAAGCTGATGGTTCTGAGTGCTAGAGAGGAAGCCTGGGGTGGATATAAAGGTTCAGTTTTGAGCTTTCGAAAATATCCGCATTAGTCTTCAGCTATGGTGCAGACGCTTTTCACTTGCACCTCATGCTGCTGCTCACTAGGTCGCCTCCTGGTGGAGAGAGTTCGAAAAGTGATGCTGAGGCGGACGCAGAAGTAGCGCCACTCGCCGTTTGGCCTCTGTGGCCATTCCAGGCCCTCCCCCCACACCGTATCGGTCGCTAGCTTTCTGTTGGTACCCACAGATGCTCGGCACTACATGGCTACTAGGTAATGAAATCCTCTTGGCCCTGTATTCAGTTAGTAGGGTTTCTCTTCCTGCTTGTAGTAGTTTATTATTAATAAAGTGTAGGGATAGGTGAGCATGTAATCTGTAGTTAAGAGGCTTCAAAGCCTTTCCAGTACGTCGCTCGCCTAGTTGGCACCCACTTGAAAGCAGAATGAAGCTAGTATTTATGGCAACTCCAAGGAATGTTGCTCTGAGCTCAGCGATTTGTACACGTTATATTATATGTTGAATATGTCTTCTTCAGCCTATCCTTCAGCTCATTTCGGTTGCAAGCTTCAGCCATTAACGGCCTCTCCAGCGAAAACAAAACACTGCTCAACCCTGCCGTGGCTGCTGGGGGTGGCACGGACAAGTGGAGGGTGCGTATCTATCAAGGGCCCACACAGGCAGAACGATCCCACCCCACCGACATTACGGAGCACTCACCCATCACTTACAACTTCATGGCCACCTTCAGCATATTTGCGTCTCCAAACTTCTCTTCTTCAAGCACTTCAAGCACCCTAGATTTCATGCAGGATTCTTCCAACACCGCCCGAAATTTTCATGAAGATATTTGGCTACCTCTTTTCTCATTCGCAAGTGTCCTCTTAAGTTCAAATTCGCCATTCACAATGGAGCTGCAACTAGATCGGACCAAACTCCAAGACCAGGAGCTCTGGGATGCCATCAGTGCTGGTATCAACCCGTTCGTCAGAGTCCTTAGTATCGACGGCCTCATCTACCGCTCTTTGACGATGAAATCAAAAAGATTCTTCGCTGAGAAGTTCGTGTAAGAAATTCCGCTCTCTACCTTTTTAGTCGTGCTAATTCTTCCCAGCAAACATGTTCAAGAACCAGTCATGTTTTGTCGCGATGGCTCCGGCCCAGACAGATATTTTCTTGGCAATCCACGACATCTGATGTCCGGCTCTGGCATCATTCTCGCAGTCGCAGAGTTAGAGCCAATTTGGTTCGAACAGCCGGGCTTGAAGTACCAAAAGGCTACCATGTGTCAGCCGCCACTTCCGCGCAAACATATCAAGATACCCAGGCCACCAAATGCGTATATTCTCTACCGCAGAGACAGACATACCATTGTGAAGCAGGCCGAGCCTCACTTGTCGAACAACGAAGTTTGTAAGAAGATTTCTAAGCACACAACATGAGTTTCCACTGACAGTCTACAGCACAAGTTCTCGGTAAAGCTTGGAATGCTGAACCTCCAGAGGTGCGACAACGTTACAAGGAAATGTCAGAGAAGATCAAGAAAGCTCTCCTCGAGCAGCATCCACAGTATCAATATCAGCCTCGAAAACCCTCCGAGCGGAGACGACGTCGGAAGCGCCCGCAGAACACCAGTTCTCAGGGTAGCAATGAAACTGCATCGACAACGCCAGATAGCGGCATCATGACAGGCAGCGAATTTTCGATGAGCCCTGAATCAATGATATAAAACTTCTCAATATTTCGATGCTTTCTTTCTCTCGAGACGAACCACGAGCACCGTTTCGCCTCCTGCAGCAGTTCACTCGTCACGGAAAGCCCCAGGCTCCGCGACAACAAAGAACCATGCGCTGCTTCACAGCTCCCCACATCGCACAGGCACGGCATAGCTGGAGTCTGATCAATTTCATATTATTTTCTTTGTTCTACTATATATAGTGGCTTCCCTGTCTTTTCACAGAGAAGGAACAACAGTTTCAGGGCATACAGGAAACGGACGGCACTTTGATTTCGCTTTGATACCTTTTTCTTTTTTTCTTTTTTGGTGGGGGGGGGACGGGGAAACAGACAAGATTTCCAGGCGCATCAAACCAAAGGGGGAGGCTCTTCGTGTACTGCTTTTTCAGCTTACCCAAAATTTTGCATCAAGAAACGCTCAATTCTGCTTCACACACCTTTTTTTTCTTTTTCACTTGTTGCGATTTGAATACTCACTGACCAGCCATCCTTTTTTTTTTTTTTTTCGCCACGTGCATCGCCAACGGACGAACGCGTGCAGAGGAACATCTAGATTCACGACTCCACATCAACATCACCGTACTGACCTTACTGTGCCCTACCTCATACCCTCGGAGTTCTCTCTACGCCCTACAGAGTACAGCCTCTTCGTGCCCCTCGTGATCGTTTCCCCCTCCACAGGTTTCACTTGGCATCAGGTACAAACTGTTAGATCTCGGAAGTACGCCGGTTTTTTTATTATTTTTTAATTGTCTTGTGCGAAAAAAAAAAAAAAAAAAAAAAAAAAAAA
>JAEIJG010001140.1:0-13627 GCA_037289395.1 Beauveria scarabaeidicola
TCTATAAATAACTATAATTCTTCTTAGATAGAAGATAGAATAATAAGGTTAATAATATAGTCTTTTATTAACTACTTCTCTATACTACTCTCTTCTATCTAAAATCTATCTCTACCTATAATCTTACTTCCACATACCTATTTATAATTAAAACAAGTTATATTACTAATTAAGGGATATTTAGTTACTAGTTATAAGCACTAATTATACTAAGTTTAGTATAAGTAGTAACTAACTTAATTACTTTAGTTACTAAGTGTGTTATAGTATAGTATATTATAGTAGCTAACTAATTTATATATAACGCTTAAGAGACTTTAGTAGGTATTAAAGGGAAACCTAATAGGCCTTCTAAAGCTTTAAGAGATACTATATATATAAGGGCTTCTAGTGACTAACTATAAGTAAGTCCTTTATTAATTTATAAGTATTAAGTATACTAAAAAATATAATATACTTAAATAACTAACTCTACTACTCTAGCTACTAAGGTAGTTAACTAGTTATATATAGTATATTAAGGATTTTATTTAGTACTAAAAAAAGACCTAATAAGCCTTTTAGAATTCTTAAGGTTATTATATACTTAAGGAGGCTTTTTAATAATAACTCTAGTATATATAATAGTTAAGAGCTTTATATTTTTAAAGAGTAAACTATTATATACTATTAAGCTTAATTAGGGATTTAAAGGCCTAAGAGCTTTTAAAAGCTTTAAAACTTAATACTTAAAAAGAGCTTTATTAGGTTATTAATAAGTATTAATCTTATTTTAAGGTATTTAATATTTATTAGACTAGTTTAAGCTTCTTAATAAATAAATTAAAACTTTAGTAGAATATACTTAGTTTTAGTATATTAGTTTAAGTTATTAGTATTAGAGATAGAGCTTTAGTTATTATAAAATAAAAAGATTAAGTATTAAATCCTTATTAAGGTTTTTTTAAAAAGCCTAAAGATTTATTTAATCTCTTTAATTATTTCTAGTATAATATTAGATTTAACTTCTAGTATAAAGAAAGTTATAAGACTTACTCTCTTTAACCTCTAGTTAATAAGTCCTTTATTAAGTATTAATAAATAACTACTTATAAACTTAGAGGTTTCTTAATATCCTATAAAGTCACTATTAGAGTAGGCTTAGAGTAGGCTTTAAGAGTTATTAATTCTATAATAGCTTATAGTACTTATTTTAATACCTTTTAGGTACTTAAGGCTTTCTTTAATTAAGTTAAGGAGTACTATATTTACCTTAACTATATACCTTAAGTAGAATTAAACTATAAAAATAATATTAAGTCTTATTATTATTATTAGTTATATATTAGTACTAAATATCTACTAAAATAGATTTTAATTAAGATTTAATAAGGCTTTAAAGTCTACTTATTTAAGTAATTCTAATATAAGTTTACTAAGTAATTTAGTAGGTAATTCTACTAAAGAGAACTTTAGTTTAAGACTAATAAAGGGATCTTATAATAGCTTAAGTTATAAGGGAATAAGCTAAGGTTTAGTATTAGTTAAGTTAAATTAGAAGAAGGCTTCTTATATAAATTAGCTTTAGTATAACTAAAGACTTCTTTTTTTTTAGTTTTAGATAATTTAAATACCTAAGAAGAAAAAGATAAGCCCTTTATCTTTTATAAGGTAAACTTTATTAAACTATTACTTAAGCTAATTAATATATTAAAGGTTTAGACTAATTAAGAGATAATTATTAATATAGATTATTATAAAAGTATATATAGTTAGGTTCTAATAAATAGTACTATCTAAGAGGAGTAGCTAGAATCCTAGCTTAGCTAGGAGTTCTTTAAGTAGAATTTCCTAATTCTAGGGGCTTTATTATAATCTATAAAGAGCTTTATTTAGAAGAATAACTTACTCTTTAGAGGGATTATAGCTAGTCTTAGTTAAAAGCTTAAAAGGTTCTTTATTCTTTTTATTAGATTTAGTTTAAAAGTCTTCTATAAATTTAAGAAAACCTTTTAATAATACTATATATATAACTTCCTTAAGTTTACTATTAAGAAAAGTACTAATAAAGTTAATTTATTTAATTTCCTAATTATTAGTAGTTATAAGTACTAAGATAATTCTTTAGGTTAAGGGGATAAAGGTTAAAGTGTATATTTAAATAAAGTCTTATTTAAGTACTTATATAAACCCTTTAATTATTAACCTTACTTTATATTTAATAAGCTAGTTATCTTAGTTAAGTTTAAGTTAGAATATAAATCTATTTTTTAGAACCTTTTAGGAACTAGGGATTATTAATTATTTAATAAACTTAATAACCTTAGCTCTTATAATTTATTTAAATTTAATAAATAAAGCTTTAGTTTAGCCTTTTTTATTAGGGCTTTAAAGGGCTTCTTTCTAGCTATTAGATATACTATTTAGTGCTTTTTTAACTACCTTAATCTTCTTTTTAATAGCTCTTATAACTTTATAAATAAATTATTAAGTAATTAAATCTAGCTTATAATTAAGTAATTCTAGTTAATAATTAATAAAAACTAAGTTAAGATTAAGGTCTATAAGAGTATATTTAAGGTTAACCCCTTTTAAGTTTATATTAGTTTTTAATTATAATAAAAGTAAAATAAGAGTTAGTAGCTCTTAAAGTTATTTATCCTAAAATAAGTCTAAAGACTCTTTATTAGGATCTAAAGACTCTTATTAGAGAAGATTTCTTTAAGAACCCTTTTTAAGTTATAATCTTAAGTCTATTAGAAGTTACTCTTAAGGCCTTTTTTAATTTAACTAATACCTTTATTTACTTTAATAAAAGTAATAAATAATATCTTTATAATAGTTTATTATTATAAAATATATACTAAATAAGTTTTTAATCTAATAATAACTAATAATTATCTTAATTTAGTTTAAGACTCTAGCCTTTATCTTTTTATTTATTTTTTATAAGGGATTAAGACCTTAATAGGTGTTCTTATTACCTTAAAATAAACTAGATTTAGTATCTTAGCTTTTTAAGGTAAGACTTCTTCTATTAATACTTAATAAAGTACTTCTAGTTAGGTTAAATTAGTAATATAGTTAATTAGGGTTATTATAGCTAGTAAAATAATACTCTAGAGGAAAGAGAGTAATTTTAACTAGAGTATAATAGCTCTAAGTCTATTAAGTATAGTTTAAATTAATTATTTAAGGAGTCTATTTTACTTATAAATATAAGGACTTAAGGTAATAAACCTAATACCCTATAAAATAAGCTAGTTCTTAAGTTCTTAGTTAATTTTATTTTTATTATTATAATAGAATTCTTTTAGTACTTATTTATAATATACTTAAAGACTCCTAAAAAAGCCTTATATAGCTTTTAAAAAGGTAAGGCCTTTATAATTAAGTAAAAGTAGTACTTATTAATACTATAACTTCTTATTTATTAATATTAGACTAATAAGTCTTTTATTATATAATAGGGGTTTTATTTTAAAAGTATCTTCTTTTATAATATTAAGGATATTTACTAGGTTAAGAAGAGTCCTTTTTAATAGTTAATATATAGTTTTAGCTTATATATAAGCTATATATTAGAAGTTATTATTTTTAATTTTAAAGAAATCTAGTAAACCTTTAGTAATTTTATAAGTCTTTTTAAGTAAAAGAAAGCTAATATAACTAAGTTAAATATATTAAATACTAGTTAGTTATAATAACTTTTAGTATTTTAGGTTTTTAAATAGTTTTAAAAGCCTTTTTAGTTCTTTTAAAAGGTAATTAGTGTTTTCTAAAAGTATTAGGTCTTAATTTAGTTCCTTAGGGATATCTTAATAGTCTAAGAGGTCTTTAAAGAGTACCTTAAGTATCTTAACTATAATTATATAATATTTAGATTAGTTTAAAGCTCTAGGCTTTATTAGTACTAAGGTTTTTATATTTTATTATTATAAAAAGAAACTATACTTATTAAAGTCTAGTATAGTAATTAATTTTTAATCTACTAAGTAGAGGTTATTCCTTATAAGAACTTTACTAAAGGTATAATAATATATACTACTAAGGATATTAAGGTTAAGTAAGAGTACTAGTAGTACTCCTTATATCTTAATAATAAACTATTCTTTTAATTCTAATTTTAAGAGTATTATAAAGTAGGTTATTCCTTAGCCCTTAGGCCTAATAGGGCCTCTTTTAATAGTAATAAGTAGTCTTTTTCTTTTTAAAAAAGCTTTATAGTTTATAAAAGTGTCTTTTAAGTTAATAATATAATAAGTAATACTAATATTATAAAGTAAAGTATTATATAAGCTAGTTCTCTTTTTTTAAATATTATAGCTTATAATAAGTAAAATAAGACCTTTTAGGTATTCTAGCTTTAATAAAGATATAGTTTTTTTATTATTAAATAAGAATTCTAATATTAAGTTATTATTAAAAGAAAGTTCTTTAATATAATAATCTTTAGTTTAGTATTTATTATTATTATTAGAAGAATTAAAGATAAGATTAATAATCTTATAAAGGTTAGATTTAAATATAAAGAGGTTATAACTTCTTAAAATAAAGGCTATAATAGCCTTTTTTTTTTTAAAAGGGTTAGGTTATTTCTTTTTATCTTTATCTTTTTCCTTTTCTTTATTATCTTTCTTCTTCTTTTCTTTCTTTTCCTTCTTTTCTTTTTTTTCTTTCTTTTTCTTCTTTTCCTTTTTAAGGTCTTTTTTAATTCTTTAATAATTAATATAATAAACACTAGCTTTTATAATTAAAGATCCCTTTTCTTATTATTCTTTAAGAAGGTTAGTTATAAGGTATTAAAGATTAAAAGTAACTAGAGTTATTCCTTAAGTTCTTAATGCCTTAATTAAGGCCTATTAGTACTCTAACTATTAGTTAAAGGTATTACTAATAGTTTTTAGATATTAATTAACTTAATTAATATTACTAATAATAGCTTTAATAAGGTTTAGTTAAGCTAGGTAATTATTAAAGCTACTATTAAAGGCTTTAAGAGTACCTTTATAAGAGCTAAAGAAGATATTATAAAAGTTATTATATTATTAAGACTATTAGATTTTAGCACTAGTACTATATTATTAAACTAAGAGGTTAAAGGCTTAATCTAGTTTAGTATACTAGTTAATAGTAGTTATAAGCCTTTCTATATAACTATTTCTTATTAAGAGTAGTAATATAGTTTATTCTAAGTTATTAAACTTCTTTAATATTAATAGTTTTTTAAGAAAAGATATAATATTTATAGCTCTTAATTATATTTATAAAGCTTATTATTATAAATTAAAGTTTTTAAGTCCCTTAAGCTTCTAAAGATTCTAAAGTCTATAAATTAATTTAACTAGTTCTTTAATTATAGCTTTATTAATTTAAGAAGTAATAAGAGGTACTAAAAGTAATAGTAGTAGAGGAGTTAGAGTTAAGCTTATTATAGTAAATAGCTATTAAATTAATATAATAAGATTATTAATCTAAGTTAATAGGTTCTTAACTAAGGTTTATTACTATTAAAGCTTATTTTAAATATTTTAAGTAATAAGCTCTATAATAGCTAAGATAGAAGTAAGAGTATTACTACTTCCTTTATCTAGTTACTTGGATTAATAATCTATTTTATTAGAATACTAGTAGTAGAGCTAATAAAGAGTATAGATAGTATAATAGTATATTTACTTAAAGATTTTTAGTTAAGAGATATAGTAATTTTACTTATCTCGTTTATAGATAGTGTTATAATATGTTTATACTATAAATAGTATAGTAGTGTTATCTACTAAAGGTTTATCCTAGTATTCCTTTATAAGAAGAATCCTTTTTTCTAGAAGTTTATTTATACCTTCTAGGTTTATAACCTATTATAATTATAAGTAAGTATATAGAAGTAAAGTTATAAGTAGAGATAGATTTAAATAGAAAATAATAGTATAAAGAAGTAGTTAATAAAAGACTATATTATTAACCTTATTATTTTATTTTTTATTTAAGAAGAATTATAGTTATTTATAAAAAAAAAGAGATAAAAGTAATACTTAGAAAAAACTCTATTAAATCTAGAATCTTTCTCTTATATCTTACTATATATAAGATATTAGCTAATATAATTACCCCCTTAAGTTTTAGTATAACCTTAATATAGTTTTAACTATTTTAGTAGCCCTAGTAGTCTTATAGGGGCTATAGTAGCCCCCTAGTGGGTTTAGTGGTCTTACTATAGTTTTATCGCCCCTTAACGCCTTTAGTAGCTCTATAGAGGTCTCTAGTAACGCTACTAGCGCTGGTAGCTTGTGGAGAGTCCCTGTAGATAACCTCTTTTTAATAATAGCACTTACTATATATAGTATAAAAGTAGCTAGTAGCTTATTAGTATAAGCCTCTATTTAAAACTAGTATAAGTAGTTAATAAGATCGCTTAGATACTCCTTTACTATTACTATATAATATATAGATAGAAGTAGTAGAATAATAGTTAATTACATTAAACTAGCTATAAAAAGGTTACCTGTTTATATATAAGCTAGAGTATAAGCGCTAAGCTATTCTTAGTTATACTTATACTATTTTAGGTGTAATATTAAATATAAGTTTAAAAGACTTAGTGTTATAAACTTTAGTTTTAAAATAAAAATAACTTTTTTAAGATTAAAAGAGGTAATTCTAATACCTTAAAAACTACTATAAATATCTTCTTTTATAATAAACTTATTAAAAGTATTAAAAAATATAAAAAGAACTTTTTTAAAGATATATATAATACTAACTTTTATAAGATTTTTAATTTATTTTTTATAAGTCTTTTTAAATAAATTAAAATAAGTAATATTTAAAGGCTAAAGTATATAAGTAAAATATATAAATAAATATAAAATAATAATTTTATTTTTTTAATAAAAAAACTTAAATATAATTAAATAATACCTTTTATAATTATTTAAGATAAAAAGATAGTAAATACTTTTATTTTAATTTTTTATATATTTATAAAAATATCTTATTTAACCTATATTAATTTTATTTATTATTTAATTATTTAAGCTTATATTAATATATTAATCTAAAAATAAGTATTTATCTTTATATTAAAATATAAAGTAATTTTAGCTTTATAATATAATATATAATAATAATGTTAAAAGTAGGTCATCTATAGGGACTCTACACAAGCTACCGAGTTTAGCAGCGTTATTAAGACCTCTGTGGAGCTACTAAAGGCGCTAAGGGGCGCTAAAACTATAGTAAGACTACTAAACCCACTAGGGGGCTATCATAGCCCCTACGGGGCTACTAGGGCTACTAAAACAGCTAAAACCACGCTAAGGCTATACTAAAACTTAAGGGGTAACCACATTAGCTAATATCCCACGTATAGTGGGATATAAGAGGAGGATTCTAGATTTAATAGAGTTTTTTCTAAGTATTACTTTTATCTCTTTTTCTTTATAAATAACTATAATTCTTCTTAGATAGAAGATAGAATAATAAGGTTAATAATATAGTCTTTTATTAACTACTTCTCTATACTACTCTCTTTTATCTAAATCTATCTCTACCTATAATCTTACTTCTATATACTTACTTGTAATTATAATAAATAATATTAAATTATAAGAATTTATTACTTAAATTATAATAATCTATTCCTTATTATTAGGTTATATTACTTTTACTTTTCTAACCTAATTAGAGCTTATAATAATTATTCTTATTATAATAAAGCCTATTAAAAACCTAGTTTTATTAAAGTTATAAATATTAGACTTTATAATATTATATTTTATAATTATATTTATTAGGAGTATAAACTAGTTATAAATAATAATTAGATCTTTATATTTAGCTCTTTAGTAATTATATTTTTATTTAAAATATATAATAAGCTTTAGTTAATATTATATAAGGTTTTTTACCTAATATACTCTAATATATCTACTATTATATTTAGTAAGTAATTAATTTATTAACGTGGTTAATAAGTAAATAAGCTAAATAAGCGAGCGGGTTACTCTACTAGGTTTTACTATCTTCTATCCTAATATATATATTACTTAATAACTATTTATAGAAAATATATTAAAAGAAATAAGAATTATTCTTACTTTTAATAATATTAAGAAAACCTAAAATTAAGTTATAAGTAAGTTATATTAGTTTAGAATATATTTTATTTAGTTATATAAGTATAATATAATAACTAAACTATTAACTTTATAAGTAAGAAATAGTATATAACTATATTAAGCCTAACCTAGTAATAAAATTAAAAAATAACTTATTAGACGTTAAAAAGCACCTAACTCTACCCCTAGATAATATTAGTATAAAGCTATTATATTAGGAGTAGTTAGGGTAGACGGTTCACTACTAAGGACACGTCCTAATACGCCCCTATAGCTAATAAGCGCTATAGTAAGCCTAAGATAGTAATAACCTAAGTAAGACTAAAATTAAGAAGAGAACTAATTAATAAGCTCCTCTTCTTAATTAAGGATAAATTTAAAGATAAGGTAAAGGAGATATAAACTAAATATAAATAAACTAGGGCCTAGAATAAGACTAGAGTAGCCCTAAAGAGGACTAATACCCTAATTACTTAAGAGGTAGTCTAGGTTATTATAAAAGAGATAGTTATATAAACACTTAAGGAGAGCTAAAGTATTAGCTAACCCTAGCTTCTAGCTAGCTTATAGTTATATATTATAATAGTAGTAGCTTAGGACTAGGCTAGCCTTAGGGCTAAACTAGTTCTTACTAGGTATAAAAGAGAACTAGTTATTAATACTAGAGGATATATATAGGAAATTAAAAGCTACTCTTTATAAGAGATTATTATAGTGGTTAATAGGGCTATTTAGGCTAATATTATAGTAGTAGTATATTACCTCTCCTCTAGGGATATAGTTCTAACCTTCTATTAGGAGGTAAAGAAATATATAAAGGATAAACTTTAGGTAAAGGTTATATTTAGCTTAGAGGCGACCCTCTCCTAATAAATATATACTATAGTAATTAAAGTAGTATTACTTAATAAGATCTTATAAGATATTATAAACCTTATAATAATACTCTTAGCCTTTAATAAGGTAAATATTATTACTATAAAGGTATATTATCTTTAACTTAAGTCTAGGATATAAGCCTCTCTTATTATTAGAATATATAATATTAAGATAGTAAACTACCTCTATAAGTAAGGGGTCTTTTTTAACTCCTAGGTCTTCTAATATAAGCCCTTCTTAGATATAGTCTAACCCTTATAGTACTTTAGGTATTACTAGTATAGCTATATAAGTAGGTTTTACTAAAATAAAAAGTAATATAACTAGTATACTTACTAGACTTATACTAAGTCTAAGCTATACCTAGTAAAAAAAGATAATAAAAAAGAATAATATCTTAACTATAAGGGTAACTACCTAGTATAGTCTTAAGACTACCTTATTATAAAGTAGTACTAGGGCTATACCTAGGAGGTATACTACTTCTAACTAATAGAGTTTAAGAGCTACCGCCCTAAGGAAGAAAGACGCCTAAGGTCTCTAAAGGTATTATTACCCCTAAAGAGAGCTAGGAGTATATAGTGTCTAAGAGGGCGGCCCCTAGGCCCCTCCTCCTTAGCCCTAATCTAAAGACCTTTCCTAATATAAACTAATATATTAAATTTTAGCTTTACTAACCCTAGATTAGGGTCTATAGGCCTAGGGTCACTAGTTAGGATTCTATAATATAAAACCCCTATACTTATTATAGATAAGGACTAGCTATATTAGATATTATTATTAGCCCTAGTACTTATAATCTAACTATAAAGTAAATTACTACTCTTACTATTCTTATTATTATTAATAGTCTTAGAACTAGCCTAAGATATAGTTATAACTAAACTAGCCTAGCCTAGATAATTAAATAAAGATTCTCTTATAAAATATTTATAAAGATAATAATAATATCTAGCTAGCCCTTTACTAAGAGGATAACCTAGACGTTATTATAATCTAAGAGGTATTACTAAGTAGCCCTTTACCTACCCCCTCCTTAGCTCTATACTAACGCCTATAAGGGGGGGGGGGTAAGTAATAACCTATATCTATAAAAAGGTTAATAGAGTATTATAAGAAGTAATAGTTAAAAAGGATATATATTATATTAAATTCCTTAATAACCCCCTTATCTTTATAAGTATTTACTCTAAGCTAGGTATAGACCTATATAGACTTCTAAGTAAAATCTTATTAGAAGAGGAGATTATATATATAGTAGTAGGGGACTTTAACCTCTACTACCCCTCCTAGGACCTTTATAGTAAAAAGTCCTTATTTATAAATAATATAATTAAGGCCCTTACTTATATTAGAATTATATTAGTTACGCCCCTAAGGATAGTAATATAGTATTATTATAATCACTATATAAGTACTTTAGACCTCCTTTAGGCCTCCCTAATACTAAAAGGTAGATATATAATACTAGACTAGAATCTAGTTAAGTCTAACTATATCTTATAGCTATTAAAGCTCTAGGCCTATAAGTTAGAGGGAAATAAGCTAATAAAGAAATAAGGAAAGGTTAATATTAGTCTTACTTTAGCTAAGATAATAGCCTAGCTTCTAGCTATAACTAAACCGCTAATAGTAAGACCCTTAAAGATAAAGGTAATATATAAGTAGCTTATACTAGTAATAGAGGATATTATCCTTAAGGCTATCCCTATAGTAGGCCCCCCTTAGACTAGGAGGCTAGAGTAATAGAACTAAAGAACTAGCTAGGTAATTACTAAAATAAAGAGGACCTAGAGGTAGGTATAGAGGTTAGGAAATAAAGTAGACTAAGAGATTATATATAAGATAAAAAAAGCCTAGTCCTAGGCCTTAGCTAAGGTATAAAAGGTAACCTAGAAGATATACCTTAACTTACTAGGTAATATACTAGTATTATAGAAGTAATATAGGTAAGTAAAAAGGTTTATAATAAGATATATAACTAATATAATCTTAGAGCTAGCCTACCTAGGCTATAATACCCTAGTATAGTCTAGGGAAGAGAAGGTAGAGGTTTTAGCCTAAAAGTTCTTTCTAGCCCTAGTAACTATTAGCCCTAAGCCTAGGTATAATATAACCCTAGTTTATAAGCTAGATACCCCTAGGCCCTTATAGGATAAAATAGAAATCCTTATAGAAGTTATAATAGATAGAGTTAAGGATATACTTAGAGGCTATATAGCCTAGAACGCCCTAGGCCTAGATAGGGTTTTATATAGGCTCCTAAAGGCCCTAGGCCCCCCCCTCTATAAGACACTAGTAAAGTTCTTTAATATATTATTATAGTCTAGACACTACCTAGCCTAGCACTAAGCTAGCTTTACTATAGTCCTCTAGAAGCCTAGGAAGACCCTAAATAACCTCTAGATAGTAAGAGGATAGTAACTAATAACCCTCCTTAATATAATAGGTAAGCTATTTAAGAAGATTCTTACTACCTATATTATAACTATAGTAAAGATATACTAGCTCCTTCTTAAGGGTTAGATAAGGAACTAAAGGTATAGGTTAATAGAAATAGTAATTATAATAGTTATTAAGCTAGTCTATATAGCTTAGGCCTAAGGTAAGGCTATATTACTCTTCTAGCTAAATATAACTAGAGCCTTTAATAATATTAACTATAGACTATTTATTTAAGAGCTCTACTAGTTAGGTTATTTAGAGAAGATCCTTAACCTTATCTAATCCTTCCTTAATAAGAAGATAAACTAGCTCTAAATTAATAGTAATATAATAAAAGAAAAGGTAGTTTAGTATAAAGTCCTTTAAGGCTTATTATTATTATTAATCCTCTTTATCCTCTTTATAAACTTACTATATAAAGCCCTTAGGGTAGCCCTAGGTCTATATATAATTAGCTTTATAGATAATATAAACCTACTATATATAGGGAAGAATTATAATAAAATAAAGTCTTAGCTAGAAAATACCTAGGCTATATATAAAGACTAGGTAAGAACTTATTAACTAAGTTTTTTTATACTAAAGTTTAAGCTATTATACTTTTAATATAAGTAAACCTTAGATCTAGGCCCTTTTATACTTAGGGGTAAGGTAGTAAAGTTATTAATAGATATATACCTCCTTAGAGTAATACTATTAGTAGGGTTAGGATAGTAGAAGTAGGTTAAGTTTATATTAGGGAAGGTCTAGTCTATACTTTAAGCCTTATAGCTAATAATAAAGAAGTTATAAGGCCTAAGGGTTAAGGAAGTAAGAGATATCTACCTCTAGGGAATTTATCTAATTATATTATTTAGAGTAATAATATAATATAGCCCTATAGCTAGCCTTATATAAGGCCTAGCTAGACCCCTCTAAGAGCTATAGGTAAGGTGCTTAAGGGTGGTTAGAGGAGCCTTTAAGGCCACCCCTACTTACTATATAAAGATAGAGCTTAGTATACTACTAGTAGATATTTACCTAATAATATAAAAGAGTAAAACCCTAAACTAGTAAGAGGCTAATAAGGTTATAGCCTAGCTTTAGTATATTACTATATAGGTATTATCCTTAGTCCTACTCTACTAAAGTAATAAAAGATAAATCCTATTACTAATAAAAGACCTTTACTAAAACCTACTAAAGATAAGTAGGGGGGTACTAGAGGGAGACTAGCGTATACTTAAGGCTTAGGCTAACTAAATATAGAGAGTAAAGTAAGAGTATAAGGAGACTAAAAGCTAGAGGTAAGTAAGATAGCTTACCTTATTCCTAGTCTATAAGCCCCTATAGGCTAGGTATAAGGCTAGGGTAACCTTACTCCTTTACTTACTAAGGTATATTAGCTTTATTATAATATAACTATAGATAAGAAAGATTAGGCTAAATACTTTCCTTTATAAGTAATAAATATCTAGATATAATATAAAGATATATTAGTATAAATATAGGGTAGAGGATATTTATTATATACTTCTCTAGTATAAACTTATAGACTAATATTATACCCTTACTATAGTATTACTAAAGGACTAAAGAGATATACTTTATATACTTAACTACCTAGTTAAGAGTAAGAAAATAGTAAAATAAGTATATAACCTATAAAGGCTAACCTATATAAATATTAGACCTAGGGCGGAACTAGGATAGGATAGATATAGAGTAGGCATAGAGTAAATAAGGAGGAGCTAAGGCCTAATAAAGAGGATACCCCCCCCCTAAGGAGGTAAAATAGAAATAATTAGGAAGAGGGGCCTTACTAGCCCCTACTAGGAACTAATATATAATTAGAGTTAGATAGAGAAGTAAGGGTTTTCCTCTAAAGAGTCTAGTTTTTCCCTTACTTATAAAGATAGTAGGACTAGATAGGTATATATAAGCCTAGTTAGTATAATTTAATAATAACTTATTTAGACTAGCTAAAGGAAATCTTTAATAATATAGATAAAGAGATTTAAATAGTAATTAGAAATATATTATAAGTAAAAGGAGTCTATATCTATAAAGGATTAGGTATTAAGATTATAAATACTTTATCTAAAGTTACTAAATAAGATAGACTCTTTTAATAAGATAAGAAGGATAATAATTATAAATAGTATAATAAGCTACCTATATAAGGGTTAAGCTAAATATCTTTAAGATCCTTAAGATTATTAAGATTA
>JAEIJG010001141.1:0-13616 GCA_037289395.1 Beauveria scarabaeidicola
AATTATTAAATTTATTCTTAGCTACTAACTCTAATATAAACTTAAAGTTTATATATACCTTTACTTAACCCTTCTTAAGCTCTTTTACCTTCTTAAGAATATTTTTATTAGTTTAATAGTTAGGTTTTTTTACTTTATAAGTAAGTTTACTAGTATAAAGACTAAGTATAAGAAAGTATAAAAATTCTAGTACTAGAGTATATACTTATATATTATAATAATATATATATCTTTTTATATTAACTACCTTATTAGGATCTAAGTAGTTAAAATAAACACTATCTAATACTAGATTATTTAAAAGTGCCTATATATATAATAGATATAAGACCTTATAAGTAGCCCCTTAAATATATAATTACTTTATAAGTAAAGACTTAAGATACTTTAGTATTACTTTTAGTAGTAGTAAAGGAGGTAGAGGTATAGTTAAAAGGCTAGGATTATTAACTAGATTAGGAGTGTCTTTAGGGAATTTATCCCTATACTCTTTAAAGTTAAGTGAAATCTTCTTAGGTACCTTTTAGCGCTTACGCGGGCGTTTAATCTCTACGAGGAAAGAAGTAGAATCCTTTAGAGAGGCGATAAGAGTATAAGAATAAGGCTTAAAGTATAAGTGTGTAGAAGAGAAAGGATTCTTAATAAAGAGAAGATTAAAACCCTTTCCCTTTAAAAGAATTATATATAAGATTAATAGCTAAATTATTCTCTAATAATTATAAAGAGATAATTTAACTAGGAGGTATATTATAATAAATAAAATATATAGTATAAATAGAAGTACTAGAAGAGGTATATAATAAAGAGTCTTTATAAGTAATTAAGTAATCTATAAGTTATATATAACTAAATAAGATTAGACGCTAATATATAATTAGGAATTAGGTTTTTAGTACTAAGGAAAAAGAATTACCTTATATATAAGAAGAATTACTAAGGATAAATAAGGGAATTCTTAACTATAAAAGGAGGATAATTTCTAGTCCTTATATATATAATTTTTCTATAAGGTATATACTTTTTTAATTCTAATTCTAGTTATTAATCTCTTTATGTAAATTGCTCTTATATTATGACTTAAATCAGGCTATGCAGGCCCACTTTAGTCATATCGCGAGAAAATTGATATGGCAGCCAGATAAGATTACGAATATCTGCCTCTACCTCATATAGCCTAAGTAGCTGTGATTGCCGACTGGGCAGGTCCTTTTGTCTCTAATGAACAGTGATGCTGGCCGCCTTGGACGTGTTTTCTGCGAGCAAGGCAGACGAGAGGTAGTTAGTTGACCTGGCCGCCTCTTTAGCCTCGCCGTGCTCGAAGCCACTCGGCGCCCTGCGGGTGCTCCTACTAGCCTCGAGGTTCAGGGACCCCTTTCCCTTAAGAATCTGCGGATTAAGTACCTGTAATTCGGTAGTAGCTGGCTGGCTGAACTAGCTCTTTTTGTATTATCAGCCGTGCTAGCGTGTGATGGCAAGGAACGCCGTATACGAGAGTCATCTCATAGCCTCGGCACGCCTCCTCGAAGGTCTCTTCTAGCCTGCGGCTGACCTGCTTGATCTCGTCTATGGTTATCTATAGCGTGACCCCTCATACTAAATTTCTTTAGAATAAGAATATAATATCTAGAGTTCCTATTATATATTAGATCTTAACTACTTTATACCCCTCCGCGGCTTCTAACTAGTAGCTGTAGCGCTAGAAAAACACGCTATAATAGCCTTATTACGTAAAGGGAAGGTTTAGCTAATAAGAATTTAAGTTATAATAGCTTTAAACTACATTATTACTAGATAAGTTACGTATTTATCAGTAGTGTAGAGGTTAGATAGAAAGTTTAGTCGTACTATATAAATTATTATACGGGGGCTGACCTTAGTATCCTAGCCACACTTCGCCATAAATTCTTTCTAAATCTTTAATGATATGTTGATAACCTAACTGGGCCCCGAATGTAGGACTAGAGTCGGTATAGATGGCAAGCTTTTCTTTGTTTGCAAACCTTTTCCCTCTCCTCGTTGTTTACCCTTGGGTTAATTGCTGCAGCAAAATCCATACCGGCTTGCCAACATGAAGGAAGATTCTCCAGTCTTGTACCAGAACCCGGGCATGGGTGAGCGAATTGGCTTGTACGCCAAAACGTGCAGCACCAGCATCCCCGAGAACGTTATTGACTATCATGAGCACATTCGTGAGATTATGCCGGACACGGCCAATTACATGGTCTCCATTTCCCAGGCACAGGCTATGCAGTTCCTTGCCAAGACTCTCGGAGCCAAGAGAAGTAAGAGACAGCTGCAACCCAAGGAGAATTGAACAAGATTTTTTTAACTTGCATTGTGTTATAGTCTTGGAAGTTGGCGTCTACGTGGGCCTCTCCAGTCTGGTGTGGAGCAGTGCTGTTGGCGAGAATGGCAAAGTGACGGGTTTAGAGTTTGATCCATCCTTTGCTAGAAAGGCGGAAGAGACATTTGCGAAATATGGTGTCGAAAATATCGAAATTCTTGTTGGCGACGCCCTCGAGGTGTAAGTTGTGTTGAAGCAGTTTGCAACCCTTGGCCTGTCACTAACAGACGCGGCGCCCAAAGACTGCCCACACTTGCTCCCGATGAGCCATACGATATTATTTTCATTGATGCGCAAAAGTCTGGATACCCTCAATATCTCGATACTATTCTCAGATTGTCCCAGCCCGGCTCCAAGAACCGTCTGCTCCGCCCTGGCGGCTTGATCATCGGCGACAATGTCCTGCGCTGCGGCTTCGTCGCAGACGACAGCGAGGGCAACCCTTGGCGCGAGCATGACTTTGGCCCGCATCGCAACGAGTACTGGAAGTCCGAGGACGTGAAAGCTTTGCGAAGATACAACGACGCTGTATCTCGCAGCGACCGTCTTGAAAGTTGGCTTTGCCCACTGTGGGATGGAGTCAGCTTGGCCCGTCTGCTTGACTAGATGCTGATGGATGCCTTTCAAAAATGCACGTTCCCAGATATTTCTTATTACGTATTTTTTAAAAATAGTACAAATTTATCCTTTGCACTTTTTAGTTGCTATGTGCTTACAATCACACATGAAATCTTGCTACTGCTGCGCGCGCAACTTGCTGAAATGGAAGCCGTGAAAGGCCATGTAAATTGACACTATCTGCTTGAATTGTAAATGTGGAAGAAGAATCCAAGAAAAATGGCCCAAGCCGTACATATAGACACACATAGATATACATACATCTGCGGTTGTTGAAGTCTAAGAAACTGCCGACGTGACCAAGTGCGTCGCTTCTCTGAAGACGCTACCAGATCACGCGTTGGGGGGAGGGCAACCTTTACTCCCACATCTCGTATGAGATTCTTCCAAGCAACAGCACCTCGTGCAGCGAGTTCACGTGGGACAGTGGCGTCATCGTCCGCCATTCTGCGGTGGAAGAGCTCCATGCTGACCCAGCCTTGGTAGCCGAGGTCTTCAAAAATGACCCGCGCAATCTGCCTGATGGGCAGATATGCCCCCCTGTCGCTCTCGCCATAGAACAGCCTGCAGTTTCGGCTCCAGCTCATGCGAGCCGGCTGCGCCTCGTCGTGAAACTCGTGGCCTGGAACCAGCGGCGACGCGAGCCGCTCCGCGTCCACCACCTGCACGCAATAGACTTTGGAGACGTCGACGGCTTCGGCCATGCGAGCGAGCGACTGCGCAAGCAGCTCGTCAGAGTCTCTATCGCGCCCTGTAGAGTCGGTGGGATCGGCCCAGACTCTTGCCGCAATATTGAACGTGTCGAGGCAGAGTCCAAAGTTGGGCCTGTCTACTTCTTGGACAATCTCCCAGCTTCGCTCCCACGTATCGCAGTGCGTGCCCCAAGCGAGAGCTTCATAAACGAAACGGATGGGAGGCTCTTGTGCTAACCCGAAATCTGCGACTTTTTGCAAATCTTGAATGGCAAGCCGTGGATCACTGGAGAGCTGGCTTTTGGGAAGAAAGTTTGACGGGATCTGGATCATGTCTGTTCCGACTACTCGCGCCAGGTCAAACCAAAAGAATAGTTTTTCGACATGTTCAAGATGTTGCAATCGGTCCGAGAGACCTTCATAGTGCCAGAAAGGCTGTAGACATATGATCTTTATGCCTCTCTGGCTGCACACTCGATGAATGATGCGGGCGGATTCAAGCTCGTTGGCCTTGGTAAGGCCACCGGGCATCATTCGTGCAATGGAGGCGAGGTCCTCATGAAAGAGCTCGATTCCTTTGTATCCATGCCTTTGGGCCATGTCCATCTTGTGCACAAACTCGTGGCCGGCAGTGCTGCGGCCGAGAGACACAGAGGTGATGGCAAGTTGGCAAGGCATGTTGAAGTCGGTTGAAAAGAAAATAGTGCAATATGCGTATCAAAAATAGAATATTGAGATGATGTATATTATGGTAAATTCTGTTTGTCTTTTACATGCCGATTGGATGCTTGTCACAAGGAATCTTGATTGCTACTCTGCCAGTTGCAAGATGGCCTTTGCTCGGGCATGACCAATGCAGCCGCTGCTAACCACTAGGTGAAGCACATGGCCGACCTTTTTTTCACAAGATTTGCTCTCTGCTCAGGCCAGTTCAAGAGCGAGCCAGCAATGACTGTGCCCAGCCGTAATTTGAGGGCTGAGCTTCGAGTGCGCACTAACAGATGGTGTGGATAAGGTGGGTGTCGACATGAATGATTAGAATTGGCCATTCGCCCGCTGAAATCCCCGTCGCTTAAAGATCTTCTTAGTATCTGTAAGAATTGAACCTATCAGACATTCACGCGGCGAACAGTATAGTCTTGTGGCCGATGACTTGGTTTCGGCGAGAAAAAGAGAAGGATAGCGCCTACCAGCATCTACCTGCAACAACAGCTGAAGGAGACTTACGATTGAGGCTGACGGCTGACCACTTATCACAGGTAGACTTACTAGTAGTTACCGATGCTAGTCAGCCCTCGCGGGAAACGGGGAATATTGCCCGATTCTAGCGAACAGTCTTGTTTTTAGTCCTAGTTGGATCGTGGCGGACAGTCTTTGTTCCCAGTCTGACATTGCTGGAATTGTACAGGCATATCCTCACTAATACTAGGTAACAGGTAGTTCATCTAGCTTGATAGAGACATGAAATATCTGGTCGAAAATACATGAGAGGGCACCCGTTATTTACTGCGAGAATACTGAAACTCTGCCGCCCTGCTCCTGCGTGGGCGCCAAAAGAAACAACTGCATGGTGCATGCCATGCCGCAAACACAATCCAAACAAGGTACACACCCCGTCCGTACTCCAGCCGCAAATCCATAGTGGCTCCTTGTCGAGATGCATCAAAACATGACATCATTCTGGCCTTTTGAAGAGTGTCTTGCGCCTGACGGGCAAGCTATCAAAGATGCTGTGCGGCCAGCAGATGTTGGAGACGTAGAGTTGGCCAAGCCTTTCGCAGTTTACATCTCCGCGGCCACATTTCCTGTTACATACAGCAACTAGGTCTCCAAATCCCGCCGTGTTACAGTCAGTGGCACGCCAAGCTCCAACATGGTTACTGATAGGGCCTTGTCTTCCGAAACAGAACATCGAGGTCATCAATGCTATTTTAAGTTTATGACCATGCTTGGTTGTCTGAGACACTTAGGCCGTCTTATCAAAGTCTCGAACGATCCTTGTCTAAGATGGACATGTTAACCATGTTCACCGGCGTAATTGGCGAGCAGCCCGCCGATAATAGAGAGCCCAGTGAACCGGAACCTGTTCGAGAACCACTTCCAGCAACTGGCCGGCTCCTTTAGGTCAACCATTGCGACTATGGTACCGACGGAAAGTGAGCAACCCGCCACCGTAATCACATTATAGTCTCAGGTCTGTGACAGACTTGTAACATGGCTCTCGAGATGAATACAGATGTAGGGTAAGTTATCGTCTGATAAGGCAGTAGAAATCTCTGGGAGATGATGCGGCTGTGAGAAGATAGGCTCTACATCTGTGCTTTTATATTAAGAGATTACACGCCGAGGGCGCTATATCCTGTGTCTGAAGTGTATTTACTATAGCTACACTAGTGTCAAAGAATGCGGCTAGCACGAAGAAGGTGAAACGATAGATAGTAAGAGAATTACTATAGTATAGTAGAAGAATAGTAAGTAGTTCCTAATAAAGACTTTATTAATTACTAGAGGAGGGAAGTCCTCCCCTAGTAGCTCTTTACTACGTTCTCGCTCTTTTATAGCTATTTATTCGTACGTGACTAATAATAGGTCGTGATAACCAGCTTGCCTCGTGTTACGGTTCAGCCACAGATGCCTTATCTCCAGTCTCAATCAACTTATAGATCGCTGGGCAGGCTTGGCAGCTGTAAGGAAAGGGTTTAGCGTTCAGGAATCCACTTCCGGCGATACCTAAAATTAGTACTATATTCCCGGCCAAGTCATTATATCAGGATATGTTCCACTCGGGGCTGACTTCTAGATGCTGAATCTATGACGGTTAATGCACTGTCTGAAGAAAGGCAGCGCGCACTATAATCTCAGCTGGTTGCCAAAACTGTAACCATGGGTGCCACTACGTCTAGCATGGCTGCACAAAGAGAGTCAGTCGCTGAACTGGTTCTTACCAATTCTCGGGCTGTTCATTGCATTTATACTGCTATGTTTCTCCTCCCGAGGTAGTAAACAGCCGGCATCGCTTCGGGAGCTTATACTACTTATCAATATCTGGCGGATGTTGGAACTTTCATAGATCGTGTCATGTATATCGTTCTTAAAATGCCTGGCTATTTGCTCTTAACTTACATTTCATCTAAGAAAAACTCTTGAAGATAGCAAAAGCAATATTATCAAGTTTAGTATTAGATTCAGAGACGCCTACACTGTTAGAAGAGGCTGTTAGAAGAGGCTTTTGAAGAGGACGAAGATGATGATAGAAAAGAAAAGGGGCTATCACGAGATTGAACTGTTGGTGTTAAAGAGGGCTGCTAGCTTTCCTGCTCTGTCATTAGTCAGAAAAAGTCATAGCACCCCTCTAGCGCACGCTACGGCACGTCAACCTAATTATTCCCTAAAAGGGCTTAGACTATAGCTTTTCACTCGATATCTATAGTTAAAAATTCCTATTTAGGTGTTATAAGTGGTCTACGTCTCTATAAGTACTTATTAGTTAGAATCTTTTAGCGCGGAGCTAACCTAATATGGTAAATAATAGTATATGAATATTCTCTTTGGTTAAGTCTACGTGTACCTAATCCGCACTGTGAATGCTGTAAACGGCACGAAAGCTAGAACGGCCAGCTCGACCATCAATAATGCCAGCTCAGCTACCACTAACATTGACGCCGACGGTTGGAGCAATGCTAACTCGAGCATCGTTGATGATAATTCGGGCACCGTTATGACAGCTGGGATGCACCCTCATCCTGTTGCCTAGCAGTATATCATCGGCGGTAGCTTCCGCGTACCTAAGCGTAGGTACCTACTGTGATAGGGGGAAACAACAACAGCAGGCCATGCCGCCACGCAGAATCTTATAGCCTAATCGGTACTTATCTGTAAAACAAGTTAGAACTAAGCTAAAGTCGCCCACTAGTGTGTAGTACAATAACACCACTTAATAGTATAGCTTAAAAGAGTATAGTATAAGTATAAGGCTAGTCTCTTTTAAGTAAAGACTATCTTAGTAATTATAAGGTTATTCTAAAATCTCCTCTTCTAACTAGTTAAGCTTAACCTACTACCATTTAATTAGTTAATACCTTATACTATAGCCTACGCCTTACCGTTTTTATCTAGAATAATATATCTTACGCTAGGCGTGACTATATTAGAGCTAACTATATTAGGTAGTGATTAGCCTTATATAAGTGTACTATTAAGTGGTGTTACCGTACCACACACCGGTGGGTGACTTTACTTGATAATAGCCGAACTAGGCTGCCGGGCCTCTACCTCACACGCCCCTTCTATATAAAGCACTATTGCCCTTTGCACTATTATTTATTTATGTTGGTAAGAGAAGGCTCGGCAGTAAGCTAACTATTAGATCTAAGCCTGGAAAATAGACTGATATTACTATTAAAATCATATAGCCGAGATACCTATATCCACTTTTATGGCGGCGAAGTTATGCTCTAACGTCCGTACCGTGAATAGTGGACTCTAGGGCTTTAATTAGTTATGAGTATTACTATTCGCACGGAATGATTTTGCTATTTACATAGATAATTTATAAGTAGAAATTTTCTTACTAGCGTAATACCTAATCATTAGTATATCCCCTACTAAAATAGAAGTACCTTTATAGTGTGTTAGGTCTAAAATAGTCCCTATAGTACGCTACGTAATAGGCACTACTAATAAAAGAGCACGCCTCCCCTAAAAATAAAAAAAATAACTTTTTCGCCTTTTTTATATTTTATTTCTAATATTAACCTTATAATCTAGACCCTATTTAGATATTCTTTTAATTATTAACTATATATTACTTCCTATAGTGACTTTTATATATTTAAGCTAGATATAACTATATCTTTCTCCCTTATAATTTTTATATTTCTAATAATTTAATACTTTTAATTAAACTAACTTTAATTATTTTATATATATATACTAACCCTTAGAGGGATAATAACTTTTTATTATATTATAGACTATAAAAGCTCTTATATATAGTACCTTATTGCTATGGGTTTTCTAGTGGTTCTTGTTACACTTAAGAAGGTGATAAATGGTGGTATGTAAAGGCTTGATTCTTGCTAGCTAGGACTGGCTTAATTCTGGCTACTTATAGCTATGTACGGGCTACGTACAGGCCACGTACAGGCCACGTATAGCACCTACACCTGCTTAGTCAGAACTAGCCATTCTATAGTCTAATAAGTGCTATCAAATAAAAGAAAAGAAGGTAACGTCCCTGTTACCTAATACCTAGACTAGATCTATACTCCCTTATTAATTCCTTATGATCCCTTCTGCTTTTCTCTGTTACTGCCTGGAAGTAGGCCTATAGGGATGGGATCGTAATATCTGCCGGGAATGGAATCTCTTCTGCCTGGCTAGCTACCGGCGGCGGCGTTGAGGCTGTAGGAATTGACTGATAAGGCGTAGGAATTAACTGACGAGGCGTAGAGGCTGACTGGCTGGGAGCTACCGGCTGGCGTAGAAAGCGTACTAGCGGTGGTCGAGGCTTCGGGCGGCGTAGTGGCGGCAGTCCCTGAGCCTGACGACGTAGGTCACGAAGCTGTAGTCCCTGATCCTAGATGCGGCTCTCAAGGTCATAATAATCACCTTCTAGGGTGTAAAATTAACTCTTCTAGTACTATACTATCTGGTCCCTCGATCGAAGTGTACGCTTAAGTCAATCGATACGGTGGCTAAGGTCTGACGGTTGGTCAGGGCCTAGTATAATAATTAATAGATTTAGACGTGGCGGCGTAAGGTTATCATAGCTAGCTAGTAGGCTATTAGTAGAGCTACCGTAGCTAGCTACCTGCGTTACTAGCGTTATTAACGGCGGCACCGTAGGAATTAACGAGCTAGCTATAGGAATTAATAAGCTAGCTACCTATAGCTTACGCCTAGCGGCGGGATAGAGTACTTAAAGGTGTTAAAATAGCTAATTCCTTAACGGGAAGGTCTCCCTATAAAGACCACATATATAGCGTTATTAATCTTACGAATATAGCTACTATACTTAAAGGTACTTGTGCTATTATAGCTAATTAAGGCTCTATAATAAGCCTATTATTAGAATTAGATAATAGAAAGGTAGAAGAAGGTAAGGAAAAGATAAAAGAAAGTAATAGTAAGTAATAGGCTAATAGAATTACCATATAGCCTAGCAAAAGGTATAGCTATTAACTAGTTAATTAGTATTAGTATTATATAGTCACTAGTATAGGCCTATAATAGTACTAATTATTTAGTTAGTTAGTTAGCTATTAGGGGTAATACTTATACTTAGTTAGTACTAATATTGCCCCTAATAATTCGCCTTATTTAGTGGTTAATAGAGACCTCGAAGGTAATGTAGGTGTTACGCCCAAAACAGCACGAGTGCAACCAAGAATGACTCAGCACTCGTGCTCCAGCCTGTATATAAGGGTGTGACCATGAGTTTCCAAAGACAACTAAATATAGGGATTATGACCGTAAGTGGGCCAGGGGAGGTACCTAGGCCAGCGAATTATATAGCAGAAGTACCTTTTTTTAACCCCTAGTTTTCGTTATATAAGTAGGCGGTTATCCTTAAAGCCTAAGGTAGCACCCCCTTATTATAAATTAAAAAAGGCTACGTCTTTCTACTTATTAGCTTTAAATTTAACAAATTTAATATATTATATAAGCCTTAAAGTACTATAAATAACCTCTTAAGGCACTAATTAGCCTAATCTAAGCTAGGCTTTAATAGTAGTAGTAATAGTAGTAGTAGTGGCGCTAATTAAAGAGGCTTCTTAATAGTTAGAATTAGGTCTTTAGGCCTATAAATATAGTATATTTAATAGCGAAGAAGTAAGCTCTTTTACCCCTAATAAATAGATCTTTTAGACCTAAGAATATACTATATTCTTATTAGAATATATAATATAAGCCTAGCTAGATAGGAGAGTTATTATTAATAAGCCTTTATTATAGGTAGTAGTCTTTAAGGATATTATATTAAAATTTAATAACTAGTTTCTAAATTAATAAATTAACTAGTAAAAGCTAAAATAAAAGCTTAATAAGATTTAAGGGATATACTAAGTATTTTTAATAACTAAAAAAAAGTCTAGTATATTATATAATCCTATTACTAGTTTTATTAAAACTTTATTAGAGAATTAGTAGATTATTATTACCCTTAAAAAGAATTATAACTAGTGGCTTTATAGGGAGGGTATTTAGCGTTTAGATCTATATAATATTATATTCCTAGAGACTAAAGCGAAGGCTATATTAGTGAAGGAATTAGGCGAGAGGTTAAGCTAAAGGTTAGTGGCGGTGGTGGTGGTAGTAACGCTTATAGTTAAAGACTTAAATTATAATAAAGACACCCCTATTAAAGAGTTATAAAATAAGTTAAATTAGTAATTAATAGGCTTAGACTTACCTACACTAAGCTATTAAAAGAAGGTAAAAAGCGCTCTAAATCTTACTAGGTATTAGCTCCTAGACTAGCTAGTTAGTGGCTTTATTAAAAGAAGGAAATTAGCGCTATAGTAATATAATAATAACCTATTTAAGAGGGTTAATAGGGATATATAAGAGAGGATAAAAGATAAGGCTATTAATAAGGAAATTAATACCTTTTTAGAGGTAATTATAGCTAAAGGTTATTATTTAGTGTACTATAATAGCTTAATAAATAGGTAAAAGAAGTGGCTTTTTTAGTGGCTTATTTAGGGAGAAATATAAATAAAAAAGGGATATAGTATAGATACTATAATAATATAATAATAGGTATTAATTTTAAATATTCTAGTGGCTTCTAGTGGCTTAATTTAATACCTCTAGAGGTGATAAAGGTTAAAGGTTATAGGTTAATTAAATTTAAGGTGTTAATAGTAATATTAATTGAATTAGCTGTTTAGTTAGCTAGTAGTAAAAAATTCGCCTTATATTATATATATACCTCCTTCCTCCCTAATTTTAATATTATTTAAGCCGCTATTCCTCGTTAAATTCTATCCCTATATTATTATTATTATTATTACTACCTTTATTACTTTTAGCCTCTAGTAGCCTAGTAGCCTCTTAAGCTATTTATAAAGCCTAGTATTCCTACCACTATTTTTTAGCTAACTATTCCCTAAATTAGTGGCTATTATTAATATTAATATATTTATTAGTGAATTTACTAATATAGTAAGTAATATCTACTTTTTCTCTTTAAGTCTCCTTATCTTCCTTAGCCTCTTTATCTATCTTTTTTATCACTCTAAGGAAGTTCTAAAGGCTAGTATAGGCGTATATAAAGCCTCTCTAAGCCTCTTTATTATATTCTAGAATAGCTAACTAAAGGATTCTAAATTTCCACTTAACTATTCTAAATACTTACTTAATAATAATTTAAAGGCTTAAGTACTAAAGGTTATATAATTCCTATATATTCTAAGATACTATTTAACCCCTTTTCTACTCTTAAAGATAATACCTAATACTAATATAGGGTACTAGAATACCTAGCTTAGAACTAAAGCTAGTATTAACTATATAGAACCTTTAAGGTGGTATTTTAAAGCTCTTTTATAGAGCTACCTATAATAAGCTAGTGTTATTATAAGAGCCTTTAGTACTAGTTAGAATATATAAGAAAGTCCTATTAAGCTTTATAGTATAAAGTATATTTTAAGAGATAACCCCTTTCTAGTTATAGTACCTTTATTATTCCTTTAAAGGCACAAAGGCTTTAACGTGTATACTATTAATAGTACTAATATAGCTATAGAAGGGCCTTAATAAAGCTAATTTTAATATCTCTAGGTATATAAATTCTAGCTTAGGGAGGGTAATAAAGGTATTAAATAAGTAGTAAAAGCCCTCTATTACCTTATAAATTATTACTAAGACCGTCTATTATACTAGCCTAAAGAAATAGGCCGCTATTTATTATATTATTCTTTAGCTAATAATATATAAAAAAACTAGTACTTTTACCTCTAGTGAGAGCCTCTATAAGTCCCTTATATCTAAATTATCTTATAGCTAATTAATAAGCTAATAGAAGTGATTTTAAGGTATTTAGAAGAGCTCTTTAAAGGCCTTTATACTAGTAGCTAATAGCTCCTATACACGCGCTTCTACTACTCTAGTGGTATAGTTAACGCTAATAACCCTATCGCTTTTAAGACTAAATTTATATATAAGAGATATATAAATTATATTATTAATTATATTATTATATTCACTATTAATATTACTTTCTAATAATCTAGTTATTAGCTTAATTACCTTATTAATAAGGTTAGAATTTATTATTAACTAAGAATAACTAAATTTACTAATTATTTAGTAATATTTAAACTAAGAAATTATTAAAAATAGCATTTTAACCGCTATTTACTAAAGTATATAAATTACCTTCTACTTCTAGTTTAGGCTTAAAGGAGGTACTTATATAACTCTATAAAGATACTAGATTTATTTAATTAAATTAAAAGCTTACCTATTTATAGGTAAGCGCTATATAAATAGTCTACTTATAGTTTTAATCCCTAAAAATTTAGTAAGTTTGGAAACTTATAGTCACACCCTAAACAGGCAACCTTTTCATAGCTAGTTTAACGGAATCAACTATTATTCTACTACTTCTATCTACACATTATATAGTAATAGTAAAGGAGTATCTAAGTAATCTTATTAACTACTTATACTAGTCTTAAATAGAGGCTTATTAATACTAATAAGCTACTAGTTACTTTTATACTATATATAATAAGTACTAGATAACTAGATCTCTAGTCTAATAAGTGGTAGTAATTACTCTAATAATTAGTGTGATTAATAGAATTTAACTATTAATTAAATTCCTAAGAATAAAGCTAAAAAATTAAAATTAACTAATTTAATAATTAAAAAACTAATTATAGTAATAATAATAATAATATTTAACTTTAACTAAAGAATACTATTATTATTAAAAAAGAAAACTAAAAATA
>JAEIJG010001142.1:0-13580 GCA_037289395.1 Beauveria scarabaeidicola
CTGTCGACCTCGCCCCCCCCGCGCCCGCTGCGCCCGTGGCCCCCGTCGCGCCCGGTGCGGCCCCTGGCGGCGTCTAGGGGCCGGCCGTTGACCTAGGCTTAGATAATAATAGGGGTATTATGACCCCTCTTTTAATAATAGCTTAATATTAAAACTCTCTTTTAATAACAAAAAAACTAGATCTTTATTAAAGCTAGAATACCCTAAAGCTTTTACTTTACTTATTATAAGCTATAATATCTAGAAAAGGGGAACTAGCCTATATAATACCTTACTTTATAATATTAGTATTATCTATTATATTATTAACTTAAGAGATACTTTTACTAATTATAAAGTATTTTTAAAAAAGAAAAGGCTATTTATTATTATTAGAGGAGGTATTATTAGGCCTAAGGGCTAGGTGTGAGGTTACTAGTTAAGAGAGACTATAGTTATAGGATAATCCTTATATATAATAGTGATAATAGAATTACCACTACCTCCTCCCTACTAACTTATTAGTAGCTTACCTCTATATATATACTTCCTTATATATAATACCTAGCCTCACTTCTCTTACCTATATATTCCTTTATATATAGCTCTCCTTAGCCTATAACCCTAATAGGCTACTCTCTCCTTCTATATATTATCCTTAATATATAGTCACTTCTCCCTTTCCCTTAGGCGCTTTTTACTCTTATAGCTAGTTTACTTACTTTTCTTAGAAAGTATATACTATTTATAATAGACTAATATAATCTATAAGTTAGCTTCTTTATATATATATAACTCTTTTACTACCTATTAGTCTATAATAATATATATATAGCCTTATAGTCTTATATTATTATTATAGTGTTTTTAATATTATTATTTATATTTACTTTTTATAATATTCTTCTTAGTTACTTTATTACTTCTTTACTTTTCTTTATATATAACTTTTAGTGATTTTCTTTATATAACACTTTATTATTTATACTCTTAAGAATACTATAACTTTATAGTAACTTAGATAGTCCTTTATAATATACTTATTCTTATTACTTACTATTACTTTTTTAACTTTACTCTCTAAGTTTTCTTTTTACTTTTATAACTCTACTAGTTACCTTATTAGTTCTAAACTAATATATAACTTATAATATATTATCTTTATATAGTATACTTAACTTTATAGCTTTATTATAGTATTTTTATATATACCTATTCCTTTTAGTTTTACCTTTTATAGCTAATTTACTATTACTTTACTTCTTATAAGGCTTTTTTTTAATTATAAATATTAAGCTAATCCCTAACTTCTTTTTCTCTTCTTCTTCTTTATTAGCCTAAATTTTATATATTTCCCCTAATCCTTACTCCTATACTATAAGCTTATTACTAATTCTTTTATTAGATTAATAGCTACTACTACTTAACCTCCTAACTTATAAGTCCTTTTTATAAGTAAATTAGCTATAAACTTACTATTAACTTCTATATAGTTTTAAATTAACCTTTTTTTTTCTTTTTTTTTTTAAAAAAAAATATTTTAATATCTAAGTTTATTAAAAAATCACTTTAGCTTTACTAACTTTTTATAAGTCTACTAACTAGACTAATAAGTAGGCTTATAAGGTAATATAAGTCCTTAGTACCTTTCTCTTTATAGGTTTACTACTAATTTACTAGTCTATATATTACTTATCCCCTCTAAGGGGTAGGTAAAAAGCTACTAGCTATTAATAAGATATAAGTTACTAAGAAGCCCTAGTATCTTTATTACTAACTTACTATATAGTTATCTTATACTTTACTACTATTACCTTATATAGCTAGTTAAGTATACTAAGGCTTATTATTACCTTAATACTAAAAGTATATACTAACTTATTATAAACTTACTATTAGTTAATTATATTTTAAATACTTCTTAGAAGTATTATTATTACTAAAATAGTAATAAAGAATACTTTAACCTTATTATAAGTAAATAATAAGTTTTTTATATATTCTTTAAGATATATAAAGCTAGTGTTATTATAGGTACTTTAAGGGGTTCTCCTTATATTCTCTCTACTAATTTATTACTAAGACTAGACCCTTCTTACTAAAGGTAAGAAGATCTTAAGAGATTATAATAAGTTTATTATAACCCTATAGGGTATTAAGTATAAGGCTAAGGCCTTAAGTATATAAGCTAATTACTATAAAGATATAATAACTATATAGATTTATACTATAAAAATAATATATCTTTATACTATTTTTCTTTATACCTAGGCTATAAGTTTATTATAAGTTTAAGACCTATTTATAGCTAACTATCTACTAGGTCGCTACTAGTATTACTAACCTCCTAGAGGTCTTAGAGCTCCCTAAGTTCTATAGTAAGGAGGAGGAGGAGGAGTAGTAACCTTACTTTATCTTTATTATATTCTTATACTATTTTTCTTTTTTTAAAAAAATAATTATAAAATAGAGTTTTAATATTATAAGTTTATTTTAAACTTAAAGTGCTTTTATAGTGACTTTATAGGGATTTTAATATAATAAAATTAGTTTTCCTTTACTTCTTCTTTATAATATATTTACTACTTCTATATAACTTCTATACCCCTTCTATAACTATTAGACTTATAATACCTCTTTATATTCCTTTAGTAATACTAGGTTACTAAAGTTATTATACTTTATTTATAAGTTCTTATTATTATTATAGCTTACTTATTTAACCTTAAATAGTCTTTTTTTACTATTATACTTATACCTAATAATCTTCTTAACTAAGAACTTATTATTATTCTTAAAAGGAGCTTATATATTTACCTTTATACCTTTATAATATTTATATAGCTTAAGACTTAATATATTAAATATATTATAGATTTTTAATAACTCTAGTAAGTCTAATCTATATATATACTTTAATATTCTAACTATTATAACTACTTAGAAAGGACTTATATACTTCTTTATAAGTTTATAGCTAGGTTATATTAGTTTTAAGTTTTTTATTAATAATATTACTTAATCTTTTATTTTAAAGAACTTATTAAGTTATTTTAGGTTATAGTATTTTATATATACTTTATTAGCTTCTCTTAGATATTTTACTATATTCTTATATACTAATATAAGCTCCTAGACTCTCTCCTATACCTATATATTTCCTATCTATATTATTAGTAGTGCTAAGTAAGTTAAGGTATATTCTAAAAGTAACTTTATTAGTATATTACTAATAAATACCTACTAACTTATCTTATATATAAACTAAGCTATTAGTAGCTTTTTAACCTAATTAGTCTACTTTATATTATAAAACGCCCTTAAATAGTATTTAAGTATCTAATTTATCTTTTTAATAAGGCTATCTATTTAAGGGTAGAAGGTGATACTAAGTCACCGCTTATACTCTAGGAGATAGTAGAAACTACACTAGAATTTAAATATAAAAATCATCTCTCTATTTAAGATAATCTCTTTTAAGGCCTTATATAATATAACTATTTTCTATAAAAAGATTTCTATAAGTTAATTACTTATTAGCTACTTATTTATTATAATATAGATATTATATCTTATTATATAATTAACTATTACTAAAATTATATTATACTTCTTATATTAACCTTATCTCTTTAGTAGCCTTATAATTATATCTATTAATATTTCTTTAAATAGTTATATTAGTACTAGTAATAGTATAAGGAGACTATAAGGTTAATATATTCTTACTTTTATTAACTAATATATATAGTAATATTTAATATATATCTTTATATCTTTTCTTATTAATTACTAAAAGAATAAAACTATAATCCTATAAAGGGTCTTATAAACTCCTTAATATCTTATAATAAGGTTATTATAATATAGTTATAAGATTTCTAATCTAATACTAACTAATATAAATAACCTCCCTTTAGTTACTAAGAATCCTTCTACATTTTCTAACTATAAGATACCTTAGATCTTTATTATCTCTTTACTACTTTTATATAATATCTTCTTAATCTACTTAATAAGGATATCTCCTTATTAGGCTCTAAGTAAGTACTCCTATAATATTTTATTATTTTATAAGGTATATATATCCTTATTATATCTTTCTAGTAATATAGCTAAATACTTATTACTCCTAACCACCTAAAAGCTCCCTTAGCTAGCTCTAGTGTAATAAACTTATATACTTTCTCCCTTTTTCCTTAGCTCCTTAAATTACTCTAGAAACTATAGTAGAAGCTACTTTATATATAACTCCTTTATATTAATCTTATAATCTACTTACCTTAAAAATATATCTATAGGGTTTAACTTACTTACTTTAAAAATAATCTTAAAGTTATATAGTAATAATTTATCTAAAGCTATAGCCTATTTATAAAATAGTATCTTCTTCTTTATAAGATAGTTATAATTAAGATAGTTTATTATAACCTTAATTATCTTTATAAGATATACTAGATAGTGCCTTTATTAATAAAACACTACTAATATTACTAATATCTCTATATCTAATATCTAATATTAAAGTTTAATGCCTCTAAGTTTCCTTAATAAAAACGCTACTAGGTACTAGTAACCTCCTTATAACTATAATATAACTATACTTATTATAAAGTTTAATATATTTATCTTTATTTTTATTTAAGCCTCTAGGTTAAACTATACTAGAATAGATGCCTTTTTAAATAAAATCTTTAGGTGCTAAAATACCTTAAGTTTATAGGTATTTAGTATAAACTTTACTAGGTTTCTCTTCTTTATCCTTTCTAGTAAGGGGTAGGTAATTTTACTAAAGTTCTTAATAAATCTTCTATAGAAGCTTATAAAGCTAATAAATACTTAAATTTCTTTTATACTAGTTAGTTATAGCTAGCTTATAATTACTTTAATATATTCTATATTTATCTTAATATAACTAAGTTTAATAATAAAACTAAGGAACTTTATTTTATTAGTAGTAAATTTATATTTTTCTAGGTTTAGATAAAGGCTTACTTTCTATAGCTTTTTAAGTACTTATTAAATATATTATATATACACTATAGGCTCCTTACTAAAAATCAAGATATTATCTAGGTATATTATATAAATATAATTAATATCTTTATATAGGGTAGTATTAATAAATTCCTAGAATATAGCTAGTACGCTAGTAAGTCTAAAAGGTATAACTAAGTACTTAAAGTATCTATAATAATAATAAAATACTATCTTCTACTTATCGCCTTTATAGATTCTTAGCTACCTATATATATCCTTTATATCTAGCTTTATATAGATTTTTATACCCTATAGATAATCTATAATTTCTATAATTAGTAGTAATAACGCCTTATTTTTCTTAGTAATTTAATTAAGATTATAATAGTCTATATATAAGTAGAGTTTTTCCCCCTTCTTTAATATAAATAAAATAGGAGCTCTCACTAGACTTATTAATCTTCTTATCTATCCTTACTTTAATCCTTTATTAATAAATTTATAAAGTTTTACTAGCTCTCTCTCTATAAGTAGGTAGATTAGTCCTTATAGAGGAATCTTATTATCTTCTAGTTTAATTATATATATTAGCCTACTTAATAAAAGTAGTTTTATTACCTCTTCTATAAAAAGAAGCTCTATAAAGTTATAGTATTCTCCTAGTAATTTTATATAGAGCTCTTCTAATAATATTACCTTAGGATCTTCCTAGGTTATAATTACTATTACGAATTTTATATTCCTTACTACCCGCTATACTCCTTATATACTTATAATTAGCTTAATACTCCCTTAATAGATAGCGTAATTCTAGTAGTCTAGTTCCTTATAGATTAAAACTCCTTCCTTTATTATCTATTACCTTTTAAGTATTATATTATCTAAGTAATCTATAACTAAGAAGGGAACTTATATTTACCTTATATACCCTAAGTTATCTATAACTTTAAGTATCTTTATTACCTCCCCTTTTACTAGTATTTTTATTTTTAATATTAGATATTCTAGCTAAAATAGTTTATAGTTAGTATAAATTAGTAACCCTTCTACTAGCCTCTTATTAAGTAGGCTTAGGTTACTCTTAGTATTAATTATTACTATTATAACTTCCTAGCTATACTTAGTCTATAAGGTTATAAGCTATTTATACCTAAGATATATATAATAGTAAGGTTTATCTTATAAGAGCTCTTCTATTTATTTATTCTTTATTAGCTTATTATTTAGAAAAGTTACTATATCTTTACTAGCTATTACCCGCTTAATCCCTATAACCTTTATTATTAGCTAGTATTAATATTTTTCTATAATATAAGACCCCTTATAGATAGTATAGTTAGGTACTATATAGTCTTAGTATAAGTAATTTCCCCTATACTTATAATACTTAGTAAATCTACTACTTATTTATAGCGCTATTAGGGTATTTTACTAGCTAGTCTACTTTCCTTCTTTAGTTATATAGCTAAAGTAGGGCTTCTAGCTATCTTTAGTCCTAATTAGTACTCCTACCGCCTTTTTAGTATTCTCCGCGTAGCTTTCTAGCTCCTTCTATATAGCTAGTATACTACTACTACTTATTACTATCTAGATCTACCCACTTAGCCCCTCTAGTGCTAAGGTAATATAAAATATAAGAGGTAATAAGTCTAGTAGTTTTATTATTATATTTTTTATATAATATAAATACTTCCTTACTAGCTTATTAGTATTATATTTATATTATATAAGGTTATATATAGCCCTTTATACCCTAATACTTATATCCCTAAGTTCTTCTTTATACTACCTATTAAAGTCCTTCTAAGTAAAGCCCTTATAACTTCCTTTTAAATTCACTATAAAGTAATAAGCCTATTAAGTCTATATATCTCCTTATAAGTATTATATAATATATATAACTTTCTTAAGGTTATCTATATAATCTTCTAAGTATATTTAGAAATATATTTATAAAGTAACTATAAAGCTAATATATTCTTAAAATAACTTTATAGTAAATATAATACTAGGTAGTTTTATTATAACTACCTTCTTCTAGTAAGGTATCTCCTTTAATAATTCTCCTAGTTTAAAAGTAACCTTAATTAGTTAGCCTTTAGCTATCTATTTATAATAAAAGGCTAATATATTCCTTTTTTACTTATTTACTATATATTAGATACTAGCTTATATCTTTTTTATAGATATTATACTAATAGGTATACTTATAATACTTACTAATAAATTTATTAGGCTTAGTAAGTTAGCTTACTAGCTACTTAGAACTACTTTTATATAGTCTTATAAGGATAAAGTGTTATTAGTTATTATACTATTAGTAGCTTAGTGTCTTAGATACTAGGTAGTAGTGGTAATCTTATAAGATTACTAGTTAAGAGGGACTATAGTTATAGGATAATCCTTATATGTGATAGTGATAATAGAATTACCGCTGCCTCCTCCCCACTAACTTATTAGTAGCTCGCCTCTATATATGTGCTTCCTCACATATAATACCTAGCCTAGCTTCTCTTACCTATGTGTTCCTTTGTGTATAGCTCTCCTCGGCCTATAACCCTAACACTAGGGAATAACTTACTTTATAGTACTCTTAAAATTAAAACTAAAAGAATAGTTTATTATTAAGATATAAAGAGTACTACTAGTACCCTTACTTAACTTTAATATCCTTAGTAGTATATATTATTATACCTCTAGTAAAGTCTTTATAAAAAATAACCTTTACTTAGTAAATTAAAAATAAATTATTATACTAAACTTTAATAAATATAGCTTCTTTTTATAATAATAAAATATAAAAACCTTAGTACTAATAAAGCCTAGATCTTTAAACTAATCTAAATATTATATAATTATAATTAAGATACTTAAGGTACTTTCTAAAGATCTCTTAGATTACTAAAATATTCTTAAGAAACTAAACTAAGACTTAATACTTTTAGAAGGTACTAATTACCTTTTAGAAGAACTAGAAAGGCTTCTAAAATTACCTAAAGACCTAAAATATTAAAAGTTACTATAACTAGCTAGTATTTAGTATATTTAACTTAGCTATATTAGCCTCTTTTTACTTAAAAAAACCTATAAAATTACTAAAGGTTTATCTAATTTCTCTAAAATTAAAGATAATAACTTCTAATATATAACTTATATTTAAGCTAAAACTATATATTAACTATTAAAAAGAACTCTTCTTAACCTAATAAATATCTTTAATATTATAAAAAGAAATACCTTTAAAATAAAACCCTTATTATATAATAAAAAACCTATTAGTTTAATATTAGTAGATAAGAAGTTATAATATTAATAAGTACTACTTTTACTTAATTATAAAGGCCTTACTCTTTTAGAAACTATATAAGGTTTTTTTAGGAGCCTTTAAGTATATTATAAATAGGTATTAAAGGAATTCTACTATAATAATAGTAATAAAATTAACTAAGAACTTAAGAACTAGCTTATTTTATAAGGTACTAAGTTTATTACCTTAAGTTTTTATATTTAGAAATAAAATAGACTCCTTAAATAATTAATCTAAATTATACTTAATAAACTTAAAGCTATTATACTCTAGTTAAAATTACCCTCTTTCCTCTAAAGTACTATTCTACTAGCTATAGTAATCTTAGTTAACTATATTACTAATTTAACCTAGCTAAAAGTACCTTATTAAGTATTAATAGAAGAAATCTTACTTTAAAAAGCTAAGATATTAAATCTAGCTTATTTTAGGGTAATAAGAGTACCTATTAAGGTCTTAATCCCTTATAAGAAATAAATAAAAAGATAAAAGCTAAAGCCTTAAACTAAATTAAGATAATTACTAGCTATTATTAGATTAAAAACTTATCTAATATATATCTTATAATAATAAACTATTATAAAAATATTATTTATTACCTTTATTAGAGTAAATAAAGGTATTAATTAAATTAAAAAAGGCCTTAAGGGTAATTTTTAATAGACTTAGGATTATAACTTAGAGGGGGTTTTTAAAGAAATCTTTTTTAATAAAAAGTCTTTAGATCTTAATATAAAGTCTTTAGACTTACTTTAAGATAAATAACTTTAAGAGCTACTAGCTTTTATTTTCCTTTTATAATAGTTAAATACTAATATAAACTTAAAGAGAGTTAACCTTAAATATACCTTTATAAACCTTAACCTTAACTTAGTCTTTATTAACTATTAACTAGAATTACTTAGTTATAAGCTAGATTTAGTTATTTAATAATTTATTTATAAAGTTATAAGAGTTATTAAAAAGAAGATTAAGATAGTTAAAAAAATACTAGATAATATACCTAATAACTAGAAAGAAGCTCTTTATAGCCTTAATAAAAAAAGCTAGACTAAAGCTATATTTATTAAGTTTAAATAAATTATAAAAGCTAAAGTCCTTAAATTTATTAAATAATTAATAATCCCTAGTTCTTAAAAGGTTTTAAAAAATAAACTTATATTCTAACTTAAACTTAACTAAAATAACTAGCTTATTAAATTTAAGATAAGGTTAGTAGTTAAAGGGTTTATATAAGTACTTAGATAAGACTTTATTTAAATATATACTTTAACCTCTATCCCCTTAACCTAGAGAATTATCTTAGTACTTATAGTTATTAATAATTAAGAAATTAAATAGATTAACTTTATTAGCGTTTTTTTTAATAATAAACTTAAGGAAGTTATATATATAATATTTTTAGAAGGTTTTTTTAAATTTATAAAAGATTTTTAAACTAAATCTAATAAAAGAAATAAAGAACTTCTTAAGCTTTTAGCTAAAGCTAGTTATAATCCCTCTAAAAAGTAAGTTATCTTTCTAAATAAAGCTCTTTATAGACTAAAATAAAGCCCCTAGAATTAGGAAATTCTCCTTAAGGAACTCCTAACTAAGCTAGGATTTTAACTACTTCTCTTAGATAATATTATCTATTAGAACTTAACTATATATACTTTTATAATAACCTATATTAATAATTATCTTAGATAATATTATCTATTAGAACTTAACTATATATATTTCTATAATAACCTATATTAATAATTATCTCTTAATTAGTTTAGACCTTTAGTATATTAATTAGCTTAAGAGGTAGCTTAATAAGGCTTACCTTATAGAAGATAAGAGGCCTACCTTTTTCTTCTTAGGTATTTAAATTATCTAAAACTAGAAGAAAAGAAGTCTTTAGTTATACTAAAGCTAATTTATAAAAGAAGTTCTCTCTTAATTTAACTTAGCTAATACTAAACCTTAGCTTATTCCCTTATAGCTTAGGCTATTATAAAATCCCTTTATTAGTCTTAAACTAAAGTTCTCTTTAGTAGAATTACTTACTAAATTACTTACTAAACTTATAATAAAATCACCTAAATAAGTAGACTTTAAGGCCTTATTAAATCTTAATTAAAATCTTTTTTAGTAAATACTTAGTACTAATATATAACTAATAATAATAATAAGACTTAATATTACTTTTATAGTCTAATTTTACTTAAGATATATAACTAAAGTAAATATAGTACTCTTTAACTTAATTAAAAAAAGCCTTAAGTACTTAAAAGATACTAAGATAAATATTAAAGGCTATTATAGAATTAATAGCTTTTAAAGTCTACTTTAAGCTTATTTTAATAATAACTTTATAAGATATTAAGAAACCTCTAAGTCTATAAGTAATTACTTATTAATATTTAATAAAAAACCTATTAGCTAGAGATTAAAGAGAATAAGTCTTATAACCTTCTTTATACTAGAGGCTAAATCTAATATTATATTAGAAATAATTAGAGAGATTTAATAAATCTCTAGGCTTTTTAAAGAAACCTTAATAAAGATTTAATACCTAATCTCTTTATTTTATAATAACTAAAGCTTTATCTCTAATACTAATAACTTAAACTAATATACTAAAACTAAGTATACTTTATTAAAGTTTTAATTTATTTACTAAGAAACTTAAACTAGTTTAATAGATATTAAATACTTTAAAATAAGATTAATATCTACTAATAGCCTAATAAAACCCCTTTTAAATACTAAGTTTTAGAGTTTTTAAAAGCTCTTAGGCCTTTAAATCTCTAATTAGGCTTAATAGTATATAATAGTTTACTCTTTAAAAATATAAAGCTCTTAACTATTATATATACTAGAGTTATTATTAAAAAGCCTCTTTAAGTATATAGTAATCTTAAGAATTTTAAAAGACTTACTAGATCTTTTTTTAGTACTAAATAAAATCTTTAATATACTATATATAACTAGTTAGTTATTTTAGTAGCTAAAGTAATAGAGTTAGTTATCTAAGTATATTATATTTTTTAGTATACTTAATATCTATAAATTAGTAAAGGACTTACTTATAGTTAGTTATTAGAAGCCCTTATATATATAATATCTCTTAAAGCTTTAGAAAGCTTATTAGGTTTTCCTTTAGTACTTATTAAAATCTCTTAAGTACTATATATAAAATTAGTTAATTACTATAATATACTATACTATAATATACTTAGTAACTAGAGTAATTAGGTTAGTTACTACTTATACTAAACTTAGTATAATTAACACTTATAATTAGTAACTAAATATCCCTTAATTAGTACTATAATTAGTAACTAAATATCTTTTAATTAATACTATAACTAGTAATTAAAATTTTTTATAAAAGTAAAAATCTACTAAAATATTACTAGCGCTATAAATATTAACACTTTTATTACTAAATATAATATAATTAGTACTATATTTAGGCTATACTTACTATAAATTACTATAGCTAGTATTAGGTACTACTAGGCTAGGTGCTTTTTATAGATCTTATAAGTACTTAGGTAAAGTACCTTTACTAATTTATACTTATAAACTACTTTTAATTTTCTATAAAATTTATTTATATATAAATTACTAAAAATTAACTTATAACTATAAATATATAATAATAATAATAATATATATCTTTAGGGTAGTATATATATATTAACTATAAGGTAATAATTACTTTATAGTAATTTTTATTATTATATATTATAAATTAAAGTATAATACTATATATAAGCTTATATATAGTACTTATAATACTATAACTTATTAAGTATAGTATTATAGGCTACTAATCAGCGTGACTAATTACTTATAATAAGCTAGTAGCTAGTAGAGGTATAAGGTAGGCTATTACCTTATACTAAAATATTTTTTTATATACTATAAATTAGTATATAGTACTCTTATAAGCCTACGCGTAGCGCTTATAACGCTATAGCTTACTAAGTATAGTATTATAGGCTGCTAATTAGCGCTACTAATTACCTATAATAAGCTAGTAGCTAGTAGAGGTATAGGGTAGGCTACTACCCTATACTAAAATATTTTTTTACGTACTATAAATTAGTGTATAGCGCTATATATAAGCTTATATATAACGCCTATAATACTATAGCTCACTAAGTATAACGCTATAGGCTGCTAATTAGCGCTGCTAATTGCCTATAATAAGCTAGCAGCTAGTAAAGGTATAGGGTAGGCTGCTACCCTATACTAAAAATTTTTTTTACGCACTATAAACTAGTGCGTAGCGCCTGTAACGCTGTGATTCACTATGTTATAATACTAGAGGCATCGCCCGGCTATAGTTAGTTAAGCCGCCTAGCTTATTAATAGTTACCTAGACTAATAGTAATTAATTATACTGTTTTTATTTTTAGTTATTTAATATAGTTAATTACACTATTACTTTCTATATAGTAAATACCTATAGTAATTATTCCTTTATTCTATATTTAGATCTTTTACTCTATTCTTTACTATATAGTTTAATAGCTTTACTTAGTTAGATTTAAATATAATAAGTATAATATAAGTTATAACTAGTATCTTATACTTAGAGAGCTATACCTAGTATAACTAAAGCTAAGTACTATACTATAAGGACCTAAAGATTATAGGACTTAGATTTATATATAGAGATTATATAATACTTTTATAGGCTTCTTACCTTTATAATAGTTATAGATAATATCTCTAAAAGAAATTAGAATATTAAATATTTCTAAGCTAAGATCTATAAAATAAAATCTTTAATAAATATAAACTCTAATACTAGAAGATCTAAGAATAAAAAAAGGATATTATATCCTTAGTTAAGAACCCTAAGAGGGATTACTATATTAAGGATAAAAATATATATATTATTTATACTATATTATTAAGATATATAAATAAAGAAAATACTATACTTATAAGTAGTTTACTTAGTCTAAACTTAATTAATATAGATAGTAGATTAGTAGATTACTAAGAAAGCTTTAATATAGTTATATAGAATTATTAATAATAAAAAATAGAAAAATAAAAGGAATAAAAAAGATAAGAGGAGAAGTTAGGAAATAATAGCTATTATTATTAGTAAGACTAACTCTTTAATAAAAATCTAATAAGTCTCTATATACTATAAATATTAATAATAAAAAACACTTTACTTTTAATATCTTTATTAAAGGAATAAAAATCTAGGTAATACTTAATAGTAAAGTACTAAGAAACTATATCTTACTAAATCTTATTAATAAATTATAATTACCTTAGAAAAAGAAAGATAAGCCTTACTAACTTATAAATA
>JAEIJG010001143.1:0-13579 GCA_037289395.1 Beauveria scarabaeidicola
AATATATTTTTTTTCTTTCCTTAATTATATATATATATATATATCTTATTATATTATATATATATATTTTATTATATCTTTTATTAATATTATTTATTTATTACTTTTTTATAAGTTTATAGTTATTTTTATTTATATTTATCTTCTTTAACTTTTTTACTTTAAATAACTATTTTATTATTTATTTCATTATTTATTTTTAAAAGTATCTTTTATAATACCTTTCTCTTTCTTTTTTTTCTTTTTTTATTTATTTTTATTAAAATCTATATATATTAAATTTCTTATCTCTTTATAATCTACTCTTTTTATTCTTATTATATTATTATTACCTTATATTAATAATTCTTTTAAGTATTTCTTTTTAGCTTAATTATCTTATATAAACTTAAAAATATTAACTTTAATATATTTAAGCCTTTTAGTAGTATTTTACTTTTATACCTAGGCCTCTTATACTTACTCTAACTTTCTTCTCTTTTTTACCTTTTCTTATTACTAGCTTTTTATATTCTTCTTATTTATATCTTACTAACTTATAATATCTCTTCTAGTTTCTATATAATTCCCTTTTTATTCCCTTATTATATTACTACTTTATACCTTTTACTACTTAATTACTTCCTTATTATACTACGCCTCTTATATACTTTTTTTTTATATATATTTACTATCTTTATAAGCTTATAGTCTTCTAACTATAACCTTATAAGTTTAATCTTATACCTTAGCCTAAGGCTATTATTATAATAATAACTATAATAAAATATAAATAAGTACTTTATTATATCTTTATTACTCCTTTTTTACTAATTCTCTCTTTAGTACTTAAGATACTAGCTTCTTATATATATACTTTACCTTTATTATCTCCCCTTTATTAACTTATTATATCTTTATAGGTTTAATTATACTTATATTTACTACTTATATTATATAGTCTATAGCTCTTAGTTCTAGGAGGAGGATTATAGTTAATTAAGTAGATTATTATATCCTTACTCCTTAGCTTTTACTAACTTATTATTATATAGCTAGATCTTTAAAGTATATATAGTGTTTTTATTATAATAAAAACTATCTTATACTTACTAAGAGTAAGTAATAAGTATATAGCTTATTCTAAGACTATTAGTATTATAATACCCCTTTTATTATATATTAGTTATAATATTACTTAATCCTTATTACTAATATATTATAAGCTAGTTACTTAATAATCTCTTAGTTACTAAGTTATTACTAGTTACTATAAGTTTATTATAACTAAAGTAAGAGCTTATTATTATTAGTCTCCTTATATTAGCTAAGTAATAACTATATAGGCTATTACTACTACTACTACCTTATAGCTTACTCCTAATATCCTTACTCTTACTCTTATACTTATTATTAACCTTATTATTATTATTATATAAGAAGCTAACTATAAGACTACTATTACTATTATTATATCCTAGCTTAAGTATTTTTACTACCTTACTTCTAGCTTTTAATACCTTATTATATATTTATAATATCTTTATTATTTTTTACTTATTAACTTATAATAATATTAAGCTTATAGACTTAAATTCTCTTTTATACCTTTACTACCTAAAGACTTTAAGTTTATTAAGTTTATTAATATAAATATTTAATATACTTATAAGTAGACTTATTATAAGGCTAAGACTATAGTAGTTATATTTATTATATTTTAGTAAAATACTCTTAGTAAATATCTTAAGGCTCCTTTTACTCTTAAGTAAAAGAAATATAACTTCTTTATTACTCTCTTATAACTTTATTATAACTTTCTCCTTAAGATTCTATTTTATTATTTCTTTACTAATATAAAATAATAATATAATATATTTACTATATACTAAAGACCTTACTTTTATTATTATACTTATAATAAAAATATTACTTACTTATTAGATAATAAAAAAACCTAGGTTATAGTTTTTTTATTATAAACTTATTATTAAGTTATAATTAGTTATTTTTACTTTCTCTTTTATATTTTTATAGTTTTCTTATTACTTACTTATTACTTTCTCTTTTATTTTTATAAATATCTTTTATATTCTTTAATTATAACTCCTTTAATAAAGTTACTTTATCTTAACTAAGAATTCTCTTTATTATTATAGCTTATTTATTTTACTTAGAATAAGTATCTCTTCTTTTTATACTTATACCTTATAATCTTCTTAACTTTATACTTATCTTCTTCTTTTAATACCTTATTAGCTACTTTCTTATCTTAACCTAATTACTTATTATATAATTCTAATAAGCTTATATTAAAGATATTATAAACCTATAACTTAAGAGGTAAGCTTATTTAGTATACTAAACTACTTCTTTTTATTTATTTTATTATTTTATATAATCTTATATACTTTATTATAAGCTTTTAATATAATTATTATAAGTATAGGTTTTTATTAATAGAAAAACTTAGTTACTAATTATAAATAACTTCTTTTTTCTTCTCTTATTATATTATTATATTAGGCTAATTAAGCCCTTTATAAGTACTTTATTATATCCTCTTAGGTAGCCTCTTATAACCTTACTCTAGACCTTATTTAAATATTTATTATCTCTTATAGACCTAATAATATAAAGATTATTAGGTTATAACCTAGTAGTATCTTTACTAGGGTCTCCCTAGTAGATATTTATATCTTTATATTATATATAAATTATATTATTAGAAGGTATAATAGCTAGTCTAATTAATCTATAATATAAAATATCTATAGATAGTATTCTACTACTTAGTTTATTTACTTTATCTAGCTATTTATCTAAGGGTAGAATATAATATTAAGTTATTACTTAATTACTAATAAGTAGTAAAGGCTTTACTAGAACCTAGAGGTAAAGATAGATCTTTAGTTTAATATAATACCCTTTAATATCTTATAATATACTATAACCTTTTTAAAAATAATATTTATAAGTCCTTTATTAATAAGATTCTTATTTATAATAATATAAATATTATACTTACTAAGTCTATCTACTATTACTAGGATAGTATTTTACTTTCCTCTATCTCCTTAAACCTCTAGGAGGCTAGTAATTATATTTATTATAATTTCCTTAAAAGGTTAGGTTAGTATTAGTAATATTATAAGATAGTTATATAGTTAGTACTATCTCTTTTTTATAATCTAATAAATAGAATAAAAGTTAATATATATAGTTATATTCTTTCTTAGTAATTACTAGAATAATTATTATCTAATCTACTTCTTTATCTTATATACCCTTTAATACCTTATTATAAAGTTATTATAATATAATTATAAGATCTTTAACCTTATTTTTACTAATATAAATACTTTTTTTTTTATATAAAAGTCTATAGTTATTTATATTTTAATATCTTTTTTATATAGTTATATTATCTTCTTTACTTTCTTAAATTCTTCCTTATATTATCCCTATAAAAGTATCTCTTTACTAATATTTTTATATCTTATCTACTAAAGATATCTAAGCTTCCTCTTTAGTTAACCTTATATCTCTACTATTATCTTCTTATATCTTTAGAGTTCTAGTAGCTATAGGGTGTAGTTAAAGCTATATAGGTCCTAGTCTAGGGATATATATTAGGGTTTTAGTAATAAGGCCGCCTAGAGGAGGTTTAGAGTACTTATATAGTAGTTATATTTATACTATATTACTATTCTTAGTAATATAACTAAGCTAGTCCTAGTATAAGCTAGGGCCTCTATTATCTTATTAGCGTATAAGCACTTCTTTTTATATAGGTCCTAAGAGGGGTAGTAGATATTAAAGTCACCTACTATAGCTCTTAGGACTCTTAATACTAATAATACTTTACTTAAGAGCTAGCTTAAGTCTATACTAGACTCTAAGTAAAGATTTATAAGGATAAGGGGACTCTTATAGAATTATATATAATATATATTACCTCTTATTATTCTTTCTTAAGAGGATCTATTAATTCTTTTATATATATAGGTTACTATCTACTTACCCCCCTAGAGGCACTAGTATAGTGTTAATATAGAGGTAGGCGGGGGGTTACCTAGTAATACTTCCTAGATTACTATAATATCTAGCCTATCCTCCTAGTAAAGGGCTAGTTATATATTATTATTATCTTTATAAATATTCTAAGAAAAGATCTTTATTTATTTATCTAAATTTAACTAGCTTAGTTATAACTATATCTTAGCTTAGTTCTAAGGTTATAAGTAATAATAAGAGTAGTAAGAAGAAGCTCTTACTTTTAGTTAATAAGGTAAGGGCTAATAATAAGAAGTCTAGGGCCTAGCGCTTTTTTTATACTAGGTTCTTATAACTCCCTCTAGAGGATTCTAGTTAATAATATTAATATAGGCCTTATAGATCTTACCTAGGGGTTAATAAAGTTAAAGTTTAGTATATTAGTCTATATAAGGAAAGATCTTTAGATAACTAATATAGCTAATAATAGGCCTAGTAAGCGCCCCTTTAGGCGCTATATACTCCTAGCTCTCTTTAAGGGTAATAATATCTTTAGAGATCTTAAGGCCCTCTCTTCTCTTAAGTAATAAGATTTAAACTATATTAAGTAGAAGTAATATACCTCCTAGGCTTAGCCCTAGTATTACTTTATTATAAAGTAGTCTTAAAACTATATTAGGTAGTTACTTTTATAGTTTAAGTATTATTTTTTCTTATTATTTATCTTAGCTAAGTATAGCTTAAACCCTAGATAAGACTAATATATATACTAACTATAATACTCTTTATTTTAGTAGAACTTTCTTATATACTTATATTAATAATATTAGAAGTACTATAAGGGCTAGACTATCTTTAAGAAGGGTTTATATTAGAATACCTATAAGTTAAAAAAGACTTCTTATTTATATAAGTAGTTTATTATTTTTATATTATAAGTTCTAATAATAAGTAAGGCCTTTATCTTAGACTTAAACTAGAGGTAATATATCTTTATAATAATAATATTTACCTTATTAAAAGTAAAGAGTATTATTATAAGGCTAGTTATATCTTATAGAACCTTACTTAGTAGGACTATTTTAATAATTATAGTATAAACTTATTAAGATAAAGTTACCTCTAGGCTAAATATAACCTTTATTTATAGTTTATTCTTTATATATTTCTTTATTTTTAATAGAAAGTTAAGATTATATCTCTTAATAGGAGGTAGTACACTACTACTATAGTATTAGTATAGATTACCTTATTAACTACTATAATAATTTCCTAGGGTAATTAGTTCTTAATCTCTTAGGTATACCCTCTAGTATTAATAACTAGTTTATACTTATATCTAGCTAGGACTAGCTTTACCTTTAGGCTAGCCTAGTTCTAGGCTACTATAACCTTAGTATAGGACCTTACTTAGGTTAGTGGCTAGAGCTACCTAGTATTCTAGCTCTTTTTAAGTATTTATATAACTATTTCCTTAATAATAGCTTATATTATCTCTTAATTAATTAGACTATTAGCCCTTATTAAGGCTACCTTAGCCTTACCTTAGGCTTATATCTATTTATATTTAGACTATAGTTCTTTTACTTAATCTTTAAATTTATTTTTAATTAAGAAGAGAAGTTTATTAATTATTTCTCTTTTAAATCTTAGCCTTAGTTAGGTTATAGCCACTTTAGGCTTATTATAGTATTATTTAGTTATTAAGATATATCTAGGCGTGTCTTTAGTAGTAAATTACTTACTATAACTACCCCTAGTAAAGTGGCTTTATATTATTATTATCTAGGGGTAGATTTATATATTTTTAAATATCTAATAAGTTATTTTTTAATTTTATTACTAGATTAGGCTTAATATAGTTATAGGCTATTTTCTACTTATAAAGTTAAAATTTATTATAAAAATAAAACTATTAAATATATCTAATAACTTTACCTTTACTCTTTTTTTTTATATAAAATAAAAACTTTAAGCTTATTAGTAAGTTACTTTTATAAATTAGTACTTAATCCTTTTTTATTTATTATAACCTTTACTTTATTTATATATTATTAGAGACTTTACTTAATCTCCTCCTTATTATCTTCTTTAAGCTTAAAAATTATATCTTTACTTTTAATCTCTTCTTTTAATAACTCCTTCTATTAAGTAAGCTTAGGATTAAAGGCTAAGGTCTATATTTATAGTAAAGGGCTTAAATTAAGAAACTTTTAGGTAGACTCCTAGGTTATTAGCCCTACTACTAGGGTTATTACTCTTATCTTCTTAAACTATACCTATATCTTTATATCTTCTTAGTTTAAAAGATACTTAAATATTACTTAAGTTAATTTAATAAATAGTATTTTTAAAATAAAGTCTATTAAGACTAGTATATTTATAATATAAACTCTTTATTAGATAAAGGTATTACTAAGATATAGTTATAATAATACTAATCTAACTATAATTACTTTATTATTTAAGTAAGATATTAATATTACTTAGCTTAGTTTAATAGTAACTTTATACTTAGCTACTATTTCTTAACTTATAATATTCTCTTTAATATTAAAGTTAACTAAAGCCTTAATTAGTATCTAATTAGGATTATTAATTTTAATATAAATAAATAATAAAGCTTATTATAAAGTTATTATATACTTTTTATTAAAGATATAGTTTATACTTAACTTATAGATTATTAACTATAGAATATTATTAAAAGTATTACTAAAGTCTAGAAATAAGATTATCTTTATTATAACTTACTTATCTTCTCCTTCTTTAATAACTAAATACTCTTTAACTTTTATTAATATAAAACACTCTTTTTTATTTATAGAACTTTTACTATTTCTAATTATAATTATATTAATATTTATTATTACTAGAATATTCTTAAAGACTTATTTTAAGGCCTTTTACTTCTTTAAAAAATATATAATAGTTATTAGTACTTAAGATTACTTTATACTAGCTAGTACTATAAAGATTACTTTTATTCTCTTAATTTACTTTATTATATCTAAAATTCTTTATAATTATAATTATCTAATTAAGAGATTATATTATATAACTTTAGTAGTTATTATACTTATTTTTTTTCTTAATATCTTATTAACTAGTTAATACTTTAGATTACTTTTTACTTCTTCTCTTTTCTTACTAAGAATATTCTCTTACTAAGAGTCTTTAATAAATATACCTCTATAGCTATTATTAAGGTCTTTACCTTTTACTATATTATTAGATATATATAATTACTTCTTTAAGTACTTTACTATATTAATAGAAGTAGTAATTAGGGGTCTTTTACTATTATCTAAGAAAATAATATTAGCTCTAAGTCTTTATTATACTTTTACTAACTATAGTATTTTTTATTTAAATAATAGCTTATTTTAAGTATAATTAATATCTTCTTATTTACTAGGAGTAGTATTTATTTAGGGGTTTAAGGCTTTTCTTAGTAATATAACTTATCTTTTAAACTTTAATATAAGGACTTTTAGAGCCTAAAGAATTATAAGCTTCTAAATTACTATTTTACCTTAGAGCTAGACTAATAAATAAAGTAAAATAAGATATTCTTTAGAGCCTCTAAGAGATAAAGTATAAGTATTTATATTATAAATATAAAACTAAATAATAATATTTATATTTATAAACTTATATTTATTTAGATAATACCTAAGATAAAAGTAATATTAATACTTCTTTTTTATATTAGCTCTTATAATATTAATATAAAATCCTTATTCTTCTTTTTTATTATTACTTAACTTAGTAATCTAATCTTTATCTTTAATAATAATATTAACTTTTATTAGATTTTACTTAATAGCCTTAAAGATCTCCTTATAATCTCTTCTCTTTACCTTATCTTTCTCTTTCTCCTTATTTATAATATAGATTACTAGTCTCTTTAACCTTTTAATAACCTTAACTATCTCTAAGTTACTAGTAGGCTTAGGAGTATCTTACTAAGATATTAACCTTATATCCTTTACTTTCTTTATTACTTTACCTCTTTTTATTACCTAGACTCTCTAATTAATAGATATTTTATATTTCCTATTTTACTAGAACTAAATATAATCTCTAATAAACTAAAAAATCCTTTAATATATCTCTTTATAAGGTAAGTTATTAAAAGTAGTTATATTAATATTATATTACTTACTTATACTAAGATAAACTCTTAATAGTATAATTAATTATAAGTATTTAAACTATTTAATTATTATTAGAAGGTTTTTATTAACTAGTTTATAAAGATATTTATACTTAATAAGTTATTTATTAATTACTTAGTAGTTATTTATTAGGGGTATTTTATTATACTTAGCTAACTTAATCTAAGGGCTAAACCTTTTTTTAATATTATATTTAAAGAAGTATTCAATTAGCTTTACTTTTACTTTTACTTAGTTATAACTAAAAGTAAGGTACTTAACTTCCTCTAATATATAAATCTTTATTATCTTAAGTAATTCTTTATACCTAAAGGTAATTAAAATACCTTAAATATTAAGCTAGCTATTAAACTTCTTTAGGAAATTATTAGAATTATTCTTATTAAACTTTTCCTTAAAAATAGTCTATAGCTAAAGATTTACCTAGATTAAGGTTATAAAGAGGTCTTTACTATTAATAGAGTTTAAGAAGTTAATATTATTATTATAATTATAAGTAAGTATATAGAAGTAAGGTTATAGGTAGAGATAGATTTAGATAGAAGATAGTAATATAGAGAAGTAGTTAATAAAAGATTATATTATTAACTTTATTATTTTATCTTCTATTTAAGAAGAATTATAATTATTTATAAAGAAAAAGAGATAAAAATAATACTTAAAAAAAACTCTATTAAATCTAGAATCCTCTTCTTATATCTTATTATATATAAGATATTAGCTAATATAATTACCCCTTTAGTTTTAGTATAGCCTTAGTATAGTTTTAGCTATTTTAGTAGCCTTAGTAGCCTTATAGGGGCTATAATAGCCCCCTAGTAGGTTTAGTAGTCTTATTATAGTTTTAGCCCCTCTTAGTATCTTTAGTGGCTTTATAGAGGTCTTTAATAGTGCTACTAGAGTTAGTATCTTATATAGAGTCCCTATAGATAACCTACTTTTAATACTCTCTCTAGTTAGTATAAGGTAATAGCCTACCTTATACCTTTATAAGCTACTAGCTTATTATAGATAATAAGTAGTACCCTATAGTACTATACTTAGTAAGTTATAGTATTATAAGCACTATATATTAATTTATAGTATATATAAATATTTAATATAAGGTAGTAGCCTACCTTATATCTCTACTAGCTACTAGCTTATTATAAGTAATTAGTAATACTAATTAGTAGCCTATAGCGCTATACTTAGTAAGTTATAGTGTTATAGGCGCTATATATAAGCTTATATATAATATTACGCACTAATTTATAGTGTGTAGAAATATTTAGTATAGGGTAATAGCCTACCCTATACCTCTACTAGCTACTAGCTTATTATAGGTAATTAGTAATACTAATTAGTAGCTTATAGTACTATACTTAGTAAGTTATAATATTATAGGTACTATACGTAGGCTTATATATAGCGCTATATACTAATTTTTAGTATATAATAATAAAAATTACTATAGGGTAGTTACTACCTTATAGTTAATATATATATATTACCCTAGAGGTATATATATTATTATTATTATATATTTATTATTATAAGTTAATCTTTAGTAATTTATATATAAATAAACTTTATAGAAAATTAAAAGTGGCCTATAAGCCTAGATTAGTAGAGGTACCCTACCTAGGTACTTATAAGATCTATAAGAGACACCTAGCCTAGTAGCGCCTAGCGCTAGCTATTGTGATTTATAGTAAGTAGGGCCTAAATATAGTACTAATTATATTATATTTAGTGGAACTTTTAGTTACTAGTTATAATACTAATTAAGGGATATTTAGTTATTAGTTATAAGCGCTAATTATACTAAGTTTAGTATAAGTAATAACTAACCTAATTACTCTAGTTACTAAGTATATTATAGTATAGTATATTATAGTAGCTAACTAATTTATATATAGCGCTTAAGAGACTTTAGTAGGTATTAAAGAGAAAACTAGTAGGCCTTCTAAAGTCTTAAGAGATACTATATATATAGAGGCTTCTAGTAACTAACTATAGGTAAGTCCTTTACTAATTTATAAGTATTAAGTATACTAGAAAAATATAATATACTTAGATAACTAACTCTACTACTCTAGTAACTAAGGTAATTAACTAGTTATATATAATATATTAAGGATTTTATTTAGTACTAAAGGGAGACTTAGTAGGCCTTTTAGAATTTTTAAAGTTACTATATACTTAAAGAAGCTTTTTAGTAATAACTCTAGTATATATAGTAATTAAGAGTTTTATATTTTTAGAGATTTAATTACTATATATTATTAAGCCTAATTAGGGGTTTAAAGGCCTAAGAGCTTTTAAAAGCCCTAAAACTTAATACCTAAAGGGGGTTTTATTAGGCTATTAGTAAGTATTAATTCTATTTTAAGGTATTTAATATTTATAAGACTAGTTTAAGCTTTTTAATAAATAAATTAGAACTTTAGTAAAATATACTTAGTTCTAATATATTAATTTAGGTTACTAATATTAGAGATAAAGCCTTAGTTATTATAAAATAAGAAGATTAGGTATTAAATCCTTATTAAGGTTTCTTTAAAAAGCCTAGAGATTTATTTAATCTCTTTAATTATTTCTAATATAATATTAGATTTAACTTCTAGTATAAAGAGGGTTATAAGACTTACTCTTTTTAATCTCTAGCTAATAAGTCTTTTATTAAGTATTAATAGGTAACTACCTATAGACTTAAAGGTTTCCTAATATCCTATAAAGTTATTATTAAAGTAAGCTTAGAGTAGGCTTTAAGAGCTACTAATTCTATAATAGCCTATAGTATTTATCTTAGTACTTTTTAAATACTTAAGGCTTTTTTTAATTAAGTTAAAAAGTACTATATTTACCTTAACTATATACCTTAAGTAAAATTAGATTATAAAAGTAATATTAAGTCTTATTATTATTATTAACTATATATTAATATTATTATTATTATTAAATTACCCTAATTAGACTATATATATCTATCTAGTCCCTCTATCTTTATAAGTAAGAAAAAAACTAAAGACCTTAGTAAAAAACCCTTATTTCTTTATCTAACTCTAGTTATATATTAGTTCCTAGTAAAAGCTAGTAAAGCCCCTTTTCTTAATTATTTTCTAAGCCCTTTTATAAGCCCTTCCTTACTTCTACCCCTACTCCACACTAGTCCTATCCTTATTTCCCCCTAGCTTTATCCTAGGCCTAATAGTTATATATATTAACCTATATTAGTTATATACTTATTTTATAATCTTCTTACTCTTAATTAGGTAGTCTAATATATAAAGTATATCTTATTACTCCTAGAGTAAGGCTATACTAGAGATATATTCCTAGCCTATTAGCTTATAATAAAGAAGTATATAGTAGATATCCTCTAACTTACTCTTATACTAATATATTTTTATATTATATCTAGGTACCTAGTGTTTATAGAGGAAGGCGTTAAGGCTAATCTTCCTTATCTATAGTTATAATATAATTAAGCTTATATACTATAATATATAAAAGAGTAGTATTACCCTAGCTCTATACCTAGCTTATAGGGGCTTATATACTAGGTATAAGGTAAGTTATTTTACCTATCTTTAGCTCTTTATCTTTTTATACTCTTATTTTACTCTCTAGACCTTATTAGCCTAAGCTTTAAGTATATATTAATCTCCTTTTAAAGCCCCCTTATTTATCTTTAATAGGTCTTAGTATAGGCTTTTTATTAGTAATAAGATTTATTTATTTTAATATTAGTAATAAGAGAGGGGGATTACTAATAATACTTATATAGTAGTATATTAGAGCTAGACTATAGCCTTTATAGCCTTCTATTAGTTAAGTGTCTTACTTTTTTATATTATTAGGTAAATATCTATTAGGAGGACTTTAAGCTTAGTCTCTATATAATAGGTAGGGGTAGCTCTAAAAGCACCCTTAACTACCTATAAGAACCTTACTTATAATTCCCTTAGGGGTCTTACTAGGCCTTTTATAAGGCTAGTTATAGGATTATATTATATTATTACTCTAAATAATATAATTAAGTAGGTTCCTTATAAGTAGATATCCCTTACTTCCTTAACCCTTAAGCCTTATAACTTTCTAATTATAAGTTATAAAGTATAGAGTATATTAGGGTTATAGGCCGAGGAGAGCTACGTATAAAGGAACATATAGGTAAGAGAAGCTAGGCTAGGTATTATATATAAGGAAGTATATATATAGAGGTAAGCTACTAATAAGTTAGTAAGGAGGAGGTAGTAGTAATTCTATTATTATTATTATATATAAGGATTATCTTATAACTATAGTCCCTCTTAACTAGTAACCTTATAAGATTACCACTACTACCTAGTATCTAGGATACTAAGCTACTAATAGTATAATAACTAATAATACTCTATCCTTATAAGACTATATTAATATAGTTCTAAGTAGCTAGTAAACTAACTTACTAAGCTTAATAGATTTACTAGTAAGTATTATAAGTATACTTATTAATATAATATCTATAAAGAAGATATAAGCTAGTATTTAATATATAGTAAATAAATAAAAGAGGAATATATTAGCTTTTTATTATAAATAGGTAGTTAAGAGCTAACTAATTAAGGTTACTCTTAAACTAAGAGAATTACTAAAGGAGATACCTTACTAGAAGAGGGTAGTTATAATAAAGCTACCTAATATTATATTTACTATAAAGTTATTTTAAGAATATATTAGCTTTATAGTTACTTTATAGATATATTTCTAGGTATACCTAGAAGACTATATAGATAATCTTAAGAAGGTTATATATATTATATAATACTTATAAGGAGATATATAGACCTAATAGGCTTATTACTTTATAGTAAATTTAAAGAGAAATTATAAGGGCTTTACCTAATAGGACTTTAATAGGTAGTATAAAGAAGAACTTAGGGATATAAGTATTAGGGTATAAAGGGCTATATATAACCTTATATAATATAAATATAATACTAATAAGTTAGTAAAGAAGTATTTATATTATATAAAAAATATAGTAATAAAATTACTAGACTTATTACCCCTTATATTTTATATTACCTTAGTACTATAGGGGCTAAGTAGGTAGATCTAGATAGTAATAAGTAGTAATAGTATACTAGTTATATAGAAGGAGCTAGAAAGCTATATAGAGAACGCTAAAAGGGCGGTAGGAGTACTAATTAAGACTAAGGATAGCTAGAAGCCTTACTTTAGCTATATAACTAAAGAAGGAAAATAAACTAGCTAGTAGAATACCCTAATAGCGCTATAAATAAGTAGTAGATTTACTAGGTATTATAAGTGTTATAATTGCAAGCAAGCATGTGGAAGTAAGATTATAGGTAGAGATAGATTTAGATAGAAGAGAGTAGTATAGAGAAGTAGTTAATAAAAGACTATATTATTAACCTTATTATTCTATCTTC
>JAEIJG010001144.1:0-13578 GCA_037289395.1 Beauveria scarabaeidicola
AACCTAGTAATAAACTTAACTAGAAGAAAATTAGACTATTCCTTATTAAATAAAAATTATTAAATACTAACTATAAACTATTATTATTAGATAGAATAAAAATCTATTTAATATTTTATATATTACTACTTAAAAAAGTACTAGATAATTTTATACTTATTATAAGAATTATAATTAATAATATTAATAAATATAAAGTTAAGAAAATACTTAAAATAAAAGGAAATATTAAAAAATAATATTACTTTATTAAATAAAAAAGATATCTAAACTCTAAAAACACTTAAGAACCTATAGAAAACCTTATAAACTATTTAGACTTATTTTAGTAGTTTAATAACTAATATTTTAACTATTTAGTTCCTTCTTAGGTATATATAATAAATCTAAAAAGATAATATTCTAATCTACTATATCTATATAGCTTAAAGACTATACTTATATAGTAGCCTTAGACTTAGCCTATTTAGACTTATTAAGTTTATTAAAAGACTAAAGACTATATTAAACTATAATAAAACTATAAGTTATAAGAAACTTATATTATTTTTATAAATATTTTAACTTAGCTAATACTTTAGAAGATTTATATTAAAGATATTAAAGAAAGGTAATAACTTCTTCTTTATAATATAAATATTAAGATTCTAAGATAATCTAATTAGGAGAAGAAACTAATATACCTAAGTTATTATAAGAATAACCCTAATAAATATATTCTTTATACCTAGAAATACCTTTTATTATCTTATAAAAAAGCTTCTTAAAATAATAAAAAGAATAAAGTATAATAATAACCCTAAACTCTTTAATAGTAATTACTAATTTTAAGCGTGATTTAGATTTAGAAAAATAAGACTTAAATATATAGTTAGATATAGTAAATATATAATAATATAAAGAGGAAAAATAGAAAAAAACCTATAATTAATAAAAATATAATAAACTAACTATTATAGCCTTAAGGATAAGACTAATAGGAGAGGAGTATTATATTATAAATAAAGGAAAGTATAAGATAGCTAGGGAGGCGGCCTAGAGGAGTAGCTAAGTAGTTACTTATAAGTTACTTAATTAGGATAACTAGTTATATAATTAGATTACTATAGATTATAATAAGCTAGTAGTAATCTAATAATATATTAGATTACTATAGATTATAATAAGCTAGTAATAATCTATAAGATAATAGATTACTTAGATTACTAGTAATCTAGAGTAATCTAACTTTATAATAGAGAGATAGATAGATATATAAGGAAGGGGATTTCTTATAACTAGATAGTTTAGTTCTTTATTAATTAATCTAAGTAATTCTAAGTAATTAGTGTTAAGAGTTTTACTTTTAATAATTCCTTATATAATAGATATTACTTATTATTACCTTATAATATCTAAACCTAACTTATTACCTAAGAAATAGACTAACTATAGATTAGGAATAAGCTATTATTATATTAAAGTAGTTATATTTATAGTAAAAGGCTATTTTCTACTTATTATTTTCTTAAATTTAAATATAATAATAAGTATCTTTAAGGTTAATCTTTATAAATACTTTTATATCTTATAATTAATTAAGTATCTTATTTATTAGTAATAATATAATATAATTCTTATAAGTTATTATATTTAGCTTATAGTAGTTAATATATATATATATAGCTTTCCCTTTTTCTTTAAGATAAAAAATACTAATATACCCTTAAGGCTTATTAATTAATATATTTATCTATATTATAAAGCTTCTTCTATAAAGTTATAAAGTTCTTATAATTCTCTTTTAATAAGTAAGTAGATTATACCTTATAATAATATTATATTATCCTTAAGGTTAATAATATAATATAAACTATCTAGTAATAGTATTATAATAACGCCTTCTTCTAAGAAGACCTTATAAAGATTAGTATATTTTATTAATATAGTTAAGGCTAGCTTATTATACTCCCCTAGTTTTATTATAATACTTTTACTACTTTCCCTTTCTTCTTACCTTATTACTACTTACTAGATAAGTTATTCTTAACTAATAATCTTATCTACTTCTAATTACTATTATATAAAGACTATAAAGTATCTTACTAATATAATACTTTTATAAATTTATTATATTCTAATTATAATCTTTATATCTTTTACCTTTATTAGATAATTAATATAATTATATTTTTATAAAATATATAAGTTAGTATCTTTAAACTATAAAATTCTAAGTAATATATTATTAATACTTAAGTCTATAATTATAAAATAAACTTATTACTATTTTACTTAGCCTTAGTTATTTATAAATTTTATTATCTAGTAAATAATACTTAATAGCTTATATATAGTATTTTTAAAAGTACTTTATAGTAGCTTTATAAGCTCTAAGATAGTCTCTTATATTAATTAGTAATAGATTATATTATAGTTAGTATTAGAGTTAATAATAGCTTTTATAAAGATATTATAACTATTTTATTATATTTTTACTAGGTAGATAAGTACCCCTTTAAACCTATAATATATAACTTATAAGTAGCCTTAATAATACTAAGGGTAATTATATTTAGTTTTATAATAAGTTTATATAGAGATTTATATAAGTTTATTATATTTCCTTTAGGTTATTAATATTAGTTTATTATATATATTAAGCTAGTATAAACTTAATAATTAGGTATAATATATTTTATTTTATAATAAGGTTTATTATATTTTTAATAAGAGAGATTATTTTATCTTCTAGTATATAATATTATTATATTTTCTTTACCTTATTATAGAGTTCTTATAGAGTTCTCCTAGGTATTATAATTAGAGTTCTTAATAGTTATATTATTATAAGGTATAGTAAGTCCCCCCTTAACTCTTATTCTTTTATTTTTTTATCCTTATCTCTTTTTTAGCTAGTTTTATTATAATTCTATTATAAAACTATAATATTTTAACTCTTCTTAAGTTTCTAGTATATTATTAGTCTTAATATCTCTAAATAAGCTTAAGAGTAGTTACTAGAGTATAAAAGTAATATAAAGTATCTTATTAAGGTAATTACTTAATTTAAGCTCTTTAGCCTTTTAGTAATTTATAAAATTATAAAATAACTTATTTTTAGCTTAATAAATATTATTTAATTATAAAAATACCTTAAGATAATAAGTTTATTTATTATTAACTTTTATAACTACCTAGTTATAAAATTATTATTAGTTATAAAGATTTATATAATTATTATTATAATTTTATTAGAAGTATATAACTTATTAATATTATATATCTTTTATAAAATAAAATAATATATAAATAACCTTTTATTTTATTATAATAAAATTATTTAAGTTATTTTAAAATATTATATTTAATATAATTATAAATATCTAATAATTAACCTAGTTTTTAACTCTAAATTTAAGTACTTTAATATAAAACTTACCTTAACTCTTATTATAAACTTACTTTATTCTTATATTTAGGTTATAAAGAAAGTTAATAAAAATATTAATATCTTCTCTTACCTATAACTAAGTAATAATTTAACTTCTCTTATTATCGCTTGAGGCACTGGCTCAAGCGGCCAATTGCACGGGTGCCTCAGGCAACAGCCGGTTGCACTTCGGAAGAGCCAATTCGCCCCACTTTACCTGCGAGCTATAGAGGCTACGGTAACTTGACTGTAGATAGCCTCAATCATGCACAATACGAAGACTTTTTGCATCACTTGATCAAGACCCCTAAAACCCACCCTATTCCAACACTTATAAACTTAGCTTTACTTTATTAAGACTTATAATTAAGCTATTTAGTCTATCTTAAGATTATTACTCTCCTAAGATAGTTTTATAATAATATTAGTAAGCTTTAATAATATACTAGAAAAGATAATTATTTTAATTAAAAGGTTATTTATAATTATAATATTATTAAATATATTATTTATATATTAAAAGATATTTATAAAGTTTATAATAATATTATTAGGGTATAAAAAGAGGCTTATAATAAGTTATACAAAATAAATAATATAACTTATTATCTTAATCTTTTTAATAAGTTCTTTACTTATTAGAGGTAATAGTAATTAACTTATTAAAGAATATAATTAATATAAAGAAAGTAAAAAGATAAATAATAAGGTAATAGCTAAGAAGTAGTAAAAGGATTATAAGGTAGTTCTTAATAAAGACTTTATTGATTATTAGAGGAGGGAAGTCCTTCTCTAGTAGCTCTCTACTATATTCTCGCTCTTTTATAGCTACTTATTCGCATGTGACTAAAAATAGGTTATAATAAATAATCATTCTATGTGACATATTAGGTCGAGGTTTTATTAGGACGCTCACGCTTAGTATAGCATGAGCTATTCTCACAAGAAAACGTTTCGTCAAGATAATCAGAGAGCTTAATCAGAAAGCCGCTAACAGCAGTTCCACGTCATCGTCATAAATGGACGATTCATTCCACCCGCTCCCCGTCTACCACCACTTGACACCCGTAAGTTCACGAATGGCATTCGAGCCGCAGTGAACGTCGCCAACCTTTTTATGATGCGTAAACCAGTCATCCATGTAGAGAACCGTATAGTTGGCCTTTTTGTAGGCCGCATCCACTCCGGCGGCTAACACGTCCTGGCCCTCGATCACCGGGCCCCATGGGTTCGGGGCGAGAATCTGCTTATTGTCCAGAACAACGCTATTAATAGTAGCAGGGTAGAGGGGGATGGCAGGGCCACTACCCTGTGCTTGACGGCCCTCCAAGTTTCTCGTTGTCTCATTTGCTGGCTGGTAATTCTTCAACTCTTGGGGTGGCGTGCCGGCTTCAAGAATATCATGCCATCCGACGCTACCCTGCTTCTCGGAATCCTTAGCTGGCTGCTGTTCCTGTTGCTCTCCGGCCCTCTTGGTAGTTTGGGAATGGACCGTATCCTGGATCTGGCGGCGTTGGTCGCCGTTAGTTGAAGGCCAAATTTCGCCGAAAAGGCTTTCAAGTTTCTCATCGATGAGAGGCTTAGGCTTTTCCTCATCGGTGAGAGGCTTAGGCTTATCCTCATCGGTGAGAGGCTTAGGCTTATCCTCCGCATACTGCCAAACCTTGTTCCGATGAACCTGAAAGAGCGACGGCATGCGAATGATTTCCGCATTGGTAATGCCTGTCTCTCGCTTGATGATGTTGACATTCTCCTCAATCTTATCCGCGCAGGATTTCTGGAAACTCGCAAAGTTGGTGACATTCAACAGTTCGTCGATGGTATTGGTAACGCGCCACTCGTCCCCGTCAGTCGGCGACTTGGGACGGGAAACGGCCGGCTCACTACCATGACCGTCCTGCTGAGCTTTCTGGAGTATCTCAAGGCCCGCAAGGGGATCATTCACCATCATGACCCAGCCGCGCTCACTTTCCACAGGAAGAAACTGCATGAATTCGTCTGTATGCTGGACGGCAAGCCACGAAGTATCAAGCTCAATGGGGGCTTGCGTTTCCTGAGCGTCCAAGAAGTCCATCATGAAGGGTCTCTTTCCCGCTGAGCCCATCACAGCTCGTCCGGCAGGGTACGACTTCCCGTTGTTTTTATAAGGAGGGACAGTCTCCAGGTTGCCCGTCGAGTCGGTGGTAACACCGCCCGCTAGGTGTTGAACAGCCCCTACTGTATTGGACCTCAGGTCTTGGAAGACCTTGCGTCCGGCGCTGCGGTAGTCTTGAGCAGATCGTATCATGATATGTATGCTAACGGGTCCGTTAGATCCAGGTATGCTCATGTAGCCGGGCTCAAAAAAGTCTTGAGCCCAAATCTCATCATTCTTGTTGCAACCAGAGGTCTCGATCACTTGAACAGGAGTCTGTAACCCTGCCTTGCCAGAAATATCTCCGAGCTCCTTGATAAAGCGCTGCTGGTCATCGCCTCCATAACCGGTTGCTGTCAGTAGTTGCTTGAGAGGTTGGCCATGATGCTGTGTCAAGACAGGCGCAACGCGAAGCTCCACCGAGTCCTTGGCCACCTTCTCCCCATCCTGTACCTTGAATTCTACTCTCACTCTACCATCCCAACCCCCCGGACGGCGAACATCACGGCCGTCAATGCCAAGTTCTAGGCCAGCCTTGAGATCCTCGGCCTTGAAGGTATAGTTTGACGAGATGAAAGTCCATTGACCGGCCGTCTTTTGGAAGAGACGGACGTTGGAGGCGGCGGTCTTGTCGGCCACGGTAATGGAACCTATCGCTGAGTCGCTCAGCTCGGGATTCGGCGTGGTACGAAGAGGAGCAAGATAAGTGGAGTTGCGAAGAATATCATCAGAAGAATCATGGCATGCAGATATCCGCTGATCCACATTCCGCACCTTCCGATAAGCCTCAGCATACTCATCATACTTCCCCCTCCACTCATTATACGTAGCCTTCTCACTTTCACTTAGACCATCGAACCAAGCCTGCCACTGGAAATCGAGCAATGGCTCATTCTCAGCGATCTTCGGGTCTAATTCTGGCTCTTCAGGTAACGTAGTCCCAAGGAAGAAAATATCGGCTAGCTCGTCTGCGCAAGAGCCAGTAATCTGGGACGAGCATCGACGGTCTGTGTCGACAATGTTGGCCAGAAAGAGCGCGCCAGACTCTGCTGTCCATGTCTCTTTGCCCGCAAGGTCGGTGGAACCCGCTATGTCTACCTTGCCATCACGGTTGGAGTCCGCCAGAATGGTTACTTTGAAGCTGTTGGTGGTTGGGGGGGCAGAGCCCGCCGTCTGCTTTGGTGTAACCAAGGACTCGCTGCGTGGGCCATCATGCTCAGGCTTATAGGGCGGTCTATCATCTTTTGGGTTGTAAGGTGGCCCGTCCCAATTAGGATCGGGAGTCTCAGCTCGCTTGCCAGGCAGACCTCGAGGAACTGCGCCAGTGAGAGGCAAAGTGGCTACAAGAAAGGCAAAACGCATTTTCTCAAAATAAGGCCAAAGACAAGTGTGAAAAATAAGTGGAAGAACGCGGACGTTCAATAAGCGAATGGTTTGTGTCCTGAGAATCGTCCTAGTCCAACTATAGGCGACTGTTTGCTATAAGTACTATTTTCTCCCGTAAAAACGCATGAATCCCTGAGAAAGAGCACACGCGATGATTTACGTGACTCAGGCCGCATTCATGCGCACTGCCACATCCTAAGAAAATTAACAATGAACAGGCTAACTGACGTGACACAGCCCAGTACCAGCGGCCCTGTTCGGTATCCTACCGGAGGTAACAAATGAACAGTGATATAGAGTACAGTATAACCCTTGTTTTTTTGTACCGCATCCACTCTGGACCTATTTTCTGCCGCATGTTACTTCTTATGTCATTTATATCTCAGCAAAGCGGGCAACACTATATCTAACGCCTAACAGGGTAGGTTCTACGTGAGGCTATCGCGAGAGCCTAGGAGGCTATACTAGAGGCATATTTACTACATTTAGTGGATAGTATGCCTCGCAGAATTAAGGCAGTTATCGTAGTATAAGGGGGGTACACGAGGTACTAGGCTATAAGAAGTGACTTTTATTTATATATAGATCACTAGTTAATTAATATATTTTCTTATTCTTCACTACCCCGCTTTAGCGTGTACTCCTTTTTTTGATTAGATTATGCTTGATGTGGGGCGGTGGATGCGGTATAAAAAAACAGGGGGTATAGTGTAGAAGACGGCATTGCTTCGGCCTGACCTCGTTCGATGGCTTAACGAACTCGTATGACTAGACAAATCTTCATTATACTACCCATCCTCATTATGCTTTTGCTTAATAACGGACCTAAACGCTTTTAATAATTATAAAATATAGTCCGCAGGGAATTACATGAAGAATGCAAGTGGGCCGACTTTATTGCGGTGGTCACGAGGCGTGGATACGAGTCATATATACTTAGAAATGAGTCCTGTAAGAGACTAACACAGTCATGCTAGCAGAAAAGACTTGGCTATCTACCTAACATTGCATAAATCTCACTTGTTAGTTTCCACAGTGGCTAAGAATCCATGACTAGACAATCTTCTGACTATCTATAATTTAGCAAGGTTGGGCTAGCTAGGCTAACCATTCTCGGGTTATCTGGTCATCCACGTTATATATGTACCCATTGTCCGTGTCTTATAAATGTTAGTATATTATCTCCTAACAAAAGCTCTTTAATTTTATATTTAGTTAAGTTAATAACTTAATTAGCTAAGGCTGTGATCGCGAGAACTTTTTCTCAGTCATATCCACTATCGCCCCACAGTAGTAATTCTTAGTGTTTTAGGCGGGGATATTACTTCTTATACTATCTATACTTAATATCCCTAAAGGAGGCGTTCTTAGTATTAGCTAAGCCATTTTTAATACCTATCTTCTTACCGCTTTTATTAATAATAAGAGGGGTAATAAGGAAGGATTTTCCTTTAGATTATATAATATTTATACTAATTTAATAAGCTCTTTCTTTAATAATAACTAATAGCCTAGCTACTTTATAGATTTATTAGTTATCTTAAGAAATTACTACTCTTATAAGTAGGTTATTAGAAGCTAAGTATAATAATAAATTATATATAGACTAACTAAATATAATAACTCTTATCTTTAAAGAGATTATTATTAGATTATAATCTTATAATATAATATAAAAGAAGAAGGTTTAGATAGTATAAAACCTTAATAATAAATATTATAATATTTAAAACCTCTAATAATACTTTAAAAAGCTTAATTCTTATACTAGTAATATAAAAAATAATAAGACTAATAAGATTTAGGTTAATAAAAGCTATATTATAAAGATTAAGAAAGACCTAATCTTAAGTAAGTTTATTAATTATATACTTAATAAGGGTATATTTTATAGCTTTAATATTACTCTTAACTTTTATTAAGAGTTATTTATTAAAGATTAACTAATTAGTAAGAATATTTAGATAGTAGTAGATAGTACTAATAAGGATAAAAGTAGAGGTATTATATTAGACACTAAGGTAGTAGTTATTACTAATCCTAATACCTAGTTAATACTAGAAGATTTAATACTTATAAGAAGTAATAAAGAAGTTATTACTATATAACCTCCGGACAGCAGGAGGATAGCGCCCGATAACCCTGCTTAACACAACCAGCAAGCTTTTTGAGAAGATTCTCGCCACCTATATCACGACCGCGGCGGAAACGCACCGGCTTCTACTAGAAGGATAGATAGGAAACCAGAGATAAAGGTTAATAGAAATAGTAGTAGTAGTAGTAATTAAGCTTATCTATATAGTATAGGCCTATAGTAAAGTAATATCACTCTTATAACTAGATATAGCTAGTACCTTTAATAATATTAACTATAAGCTACTTATTTAAGAACTCTACTACTTTAACTACCTAGAGTAGATTCTTAACCTCTTTTAGTCCTTCCTTAATAATAAGATAAATTAACTCTATATTAATAATAGTCTTATAAGAAAAAGAGTAATTTAATAAAGAGTCTCTTAAGGCTTACTACTATCTCTTATCTTTTTTATTCTCTTTATAGCTTTACTTTATAAAGCCTTAAACTTAGCCTTAAGCCTATATATAGTTAGTTTTATAAATAATATAAACTTATTATATATAAGTAAAGACTATAATAAAACTAAAAGCTAGTTAAAGAATACCTAAATAATTTATAAGAAGTAAGTAAGAGATTATTATCTTAGCTTTTTAATCTTAAAGTTTAAGTTATTATACTTCTAGTATAAGTATACCTTAGATCTAGGCCTTCTTATACTTAGAGGTAAGGAGGTAGAGTTATTTAAAAATACTTACCTCCTTAGAGTAACTTTATTAGTAGGGTTAAGATAATAAAAATAAGTTAAGGTTATATTAAGGAAAATATACTTAGTACTTTATATTTTATAACTTATAGTTAAAAAGTTATAAGGCTTAAGGGTTAAAGAAATAAAAGATATTTATTTATAAAGAATTTACTTAATTATATTATTTAAAGTAATAATATAATATAGTCTTATAACTAGCCTTATAAAAAGCCTAATAAGACCCCTAAGGGAATTATAAGTAAGGTATCTATAAGTAGCTAGGGGTACTTTTAGAGCTACCCCTATCTATTATATAAAGACTAAGCTTAGAGTCCCCCTAATAGATATCTACTTAATAATATAAAAAAGTAAGATACTTAATTAATAAGAGGCTATAAGGGCTATAGCCTAGCTCTAGTATACTACTATATAGGTATTATTAATAATCCCCCTCTCTTATTACTAGTACTAAAATAGATAAATCTTATTACTAATAAAAAGCTTATACTAAGACCTACTAAAAATAAATAAGGGGGTTTTAGAGGGAGACTAATATATACTTAAAGCTTAGGTTAATAAGGTCTAAAGAGTAAAATAAAAGTATAAAGAAATAAAAAGCTAAAGATAAGTAAAATAACTTATCTTATACTTAGTATATAAGCCCTTATAAGCTAAATATAAAGCTAGGGTAGTATTACTCTTTTATATATTATAGTATATAAGCTTAATTATATTATAACTATAAATAAAGAAGATTAGCTTTAATATCTTTCTCTATAAGCGCTAAATACCTAAATATAATATAAGAATATACTAATATAAGAATAAGCTAGAAGATATTTACTATATACTTCTCTATTATAAGCTAATAGGTTAGGAATATATCTCTAATATAGCCTTACTCTAAGAGTAATAAGATATACTTTATATACTAGACTACTTAATTAAGAGTAAGAAGATTATAAAATAAGTATATAACTAATATAGGCTAATATATATAATTATTAGGTCTAAGATAAAGCTAGGGGGAAATAGGGATAAGACTAGTATAAAGTAAAGGTAGAAGTAAGGAAGGGCTTATAAAAGGGCTTAGAAAATAATTAAGAAAAGGGGCCTTACTAGCCCTTACTAGGAACTAATATATAACTAGAGTTAGATAAAGAAGTAAGGGTTTTCTACTAGGGTCTCTAGTTTTTCCTTTACTTATAAAGATAGAGGGACTAGATAGATATATATAGTCTAATTAGGGTAATTTAATAATAATAATAATATATTAGTATTAGAAGATAATAATAATAAGGATTTATTAATTTATATACTTATTTTATAGTTAGATTAAACGCTAGTACTAAGTGACTAAAGAGAGTTATCTTAAAGTATATCTTAAGGCTATTAGCTAGCTTAAACGCTATTAGTAAATCTAATAAGGAATTAGAATATATAGAAGGGAAAAAGGAGGGCTATAGAGGCTATTAAGGTATCTACTATTATTAATCTTAATTATTAGCTAGTTAGAGTAATAAAATTATAGTATATACTATAGGATTATTAGTTACTAGAAGAGGAGATTATATTAGACTAAAGATCTAGTCATCTAGTACTTATCATATGTGCTGTTTTAAGCGTAATAGATTAGGGGTAAAAAATACTAGATAATTACCTCTTAGTTAATAAAGGACCTAATATATATATTTATATAGAATATTCTACCTTTAAAAGAATATAAAATTAAGATATTAGAGAGACTTAAAGGAGGTTAAAATAGTAATAGTTAATAAAGTTACTAATTAGCCTATATACCTACCTAAATCATATACCCTACCCCTACTAAAAGCCTTATTATTATACCTATATACCTAGGTTATCTTCTTTATTAAATTTATTAAATTTAATATCTTCTTATAGCTAATTAGTTATATTATTATAAAGCTATAAAGATTCTATATTTACTAGTACCCCTTTAAGCCACTTATAAGTACTTTTTATTACGCCTTATACTTATAAAGGTAAGGAATTTTCTATATCTCGCTAGTACTACTATAGCTCTTTATTACCTAACTAGATAAAGTTAAAGAGGCTAGTTATAGTATAAATAATCTAAATTTAATCTTAATAAGAATATTTTAGGGTACTACTTTAAATAATCTTCTATTAACCCTTTAAATAGCTAAATATCTACTTAATAATTAACTAAAGCTATAAATAATAAAAGTTATACTATTCCTCTTAATTTACTAGATTCCTCCTTAAATTATCTTAGTCTAGTATATAATAATAAATTATATTAAAAGGGGTTAAAAGATATTATTTATTACTAAAGCCTATATCCCTAATATAGAATCTTCTAACTAGTATTTTTAACCTATTTTTATAAGTAATAGGAAATAATATAGTATTATTTAGAGAGCCTTTAGGGCTTACTAATATAAATAAGAAGAGGCTATTAAAAGTCACTACTATAAGTATATTCTATATAATTATTCCCTTCCTTAACTAAAATCTCTACTATTTTTAAAAAGGGATAAAGGCTAAGATATATATACTATCTATAGCACTAATAGCACCTAAGAATTACTAGAAAAGAGTACTTATTTTAACCCTTAATAATAGATAATTAACTAGTAAAAGCCTAATAAAGGTATAATATAACTTCCTTATTAGCTAGATTAATTCTTTAAAGTATTTTAATATACTTAACTAGCTAATAAAGAACCTTTAAGTAGTATTCTATTAAGGCTTATTAAATATATAAATCTAGATAAAAATTATTACTTTTAAGCTAAGTAGAAACTACTAGTTATTCTAAAGCTTTATATTATCTTTAAGCTATTTAATAAGCTAAAAAAAAATAATTTATAATATCTAAAATATATCTATAAAATACTTTTTAGTTACTTCTTTAAGTAAGTATTAATAATTATTAAGATAATTACTAAGTCTTCTTTTCTACCTTCTTTAATACCTAATTAAGAAGTTATATTAATCTAGGAGTATTATATTATTATAATTAAATTTAGATTTATTAAATCCTATTAATTTATATATAATTAATAAGATAATAAGCTAATATAACTACTTTTTATTAATTACTAGTATTATAATAACTCTTTTAGTTATTAGAAGGGTTATAAATATATAAATAACCTTATTAATAACCTTATTTAGGAGCTCTATAATACCTAGAGGGGTTTTATAATTTATCTTAAGTTATAGGTATAATAAATTCCCGCCTAACTTAGCTAGGACTTTATTATACCTAGGACTTAAGATAAATAGTAGAAAAAAGTAGCTTCCTAGCTAAATTTAGTAGGTTCTAAAGCCCTTCTAAAAAAATACCTCTATCTTTAAGTTATATAAAGTCTATATAACTTTTAGTAGGCGTGTTATACTAAATTTAGTAAGGATCTACGCTGCCTATAATAAAGTCGTAGGTAAATTAGCTAAGACTAACTCTTATAATCACGGCCTAAATACCCTTAAAAAGTAGCTTAATATACATAATACTCACTCTTAGCTAGGATTATAACGCTAACAACGCGGTGAATCTTAACGTAATCGACGTCTTAGCTATAGCGCATAAGTAGTTACTATTCGTTATCAGAGCAAAGAATAGCAGGTCTACTAGGATCTTCTCTAGTAGCGCTGATAGTATCCTATATTATTGCAATTACAAGCAGGCATGTGGAAGTAAGATTATAAGTAGAGATAGATTTAGATAAAAGAGAGTAGTATAGAGAAGTAGTTAATAAAAGACTATATTATTAACCTTATTATTCTATCTTCTATCTAGGAAGAATTATAGTTATTTATAGAGAAAAAGAGAT